>JAPYYM010002502.1:0-12202 GCA_028534135.1 Potos flavus
ACCTAGCACTTGCAAGCTGTAGTTTATTTTATGTTAAACTTGAAAGTGAACCCTTTGATGTATAGTCAATGTTGAAAAGTTAAGCTGCAAATATACTGAAAGTATAAAAAAACATATATATCAAGTTTTATATTGCCCTCTGATTGAAGTGGCGTATTACTCAAAAACTCTGAAATGACCTTATTATAACACTATATTCCTTAAAAACAATAACCAGCATGAAACTCACTAATAAGAATCCAAGGAATATTTTCATTAGAAATATCTGTGAACTTTCTAGCACTTTATAAATGTATATACATGTTTAATAAAACTTAACCACTATCCATACCAAAGTATGAAGCAATGCAACTGAAATCTTAGTAAAATGAGAAAATTTTTGAAGTACAGAACACAGTAATGCTGAAGGTAAATACTTAAGGAATATGATGCATGTTACCACTAGCAGCATTAAAAAAATTACAAATATATTGTGACTAATAAATTACAATATCAATATGATATTGTTATGTGAAATTATGTTATAATTATACTTAATATTATTTGCTTCCTTAGAAGTCGGCAATAAACAATATACTTTGAAATACAGTTTATTTAGGAAATTGCCTCTTGTAAATGCCTGCTGTTTCAATAACACCCATGTACATGTTAAATGATCAAAGTTATTTCTCTCCTTAGTAAAATTCTCTAACCTAAATATCGTTGAATTATTGCAAATATTAGTACTGACATTTCTAAATGAGACTGGAATAATATTTCATGTAGATAATATTGTCCAGGAACAAATTTTTTTACATAATTTTTTTTACATTTACATGAAATAAATGTTCCTTTGGATATTAAAATTATTTAAGCAATGCATATTGACTATAATACAATTACAAAATTGAGATAAATTTCTGAAAACACATACCTACAATATAACTATATATTAAAACACCTACAAGCTCATTTAACATTTCCAGCTTATCTTAAAAATTAGACTTCATCGAAAAATATTTTAGAATTACTATTGTTCAATTGTCCTTAATTTCTTCTGGATTTAAGTGTATTTTGTGTCAAGGTATTTAATAATAAATATTTGGAGTGAAAGCAGCATTTAATTTCTTTATGCCTAATATCACAAGGTCTTGTGAGAAAGAATAAATTTTATATAAGAGAGTCATGAATGTTTTCTCTTACTGCTAATTTTTATTATTTGAATAGATCAGAACTAGTGATTTCTCTCACTAGTATCAAGTTTCCTTCTACCTCACCTTATCTAACTTCCTGTTGGATAGGAGTAGAGAGAAGAGAACACATGAAATAAGAAAATTCAGCATTGTAAACTATGAGAGGAGATTCTTTGGAAAAAGGTTTCTTTTTTCCGGGCTTTTTTGTTTGTCTGTTTTTTTAAAGATTTTTATGTATTTATTTGAGAGAGAGAGAAGTGAAATAGCATGAGAGGTGGAGGGTGAGAGGGAGAAGCAGACTCCCTGCTGAGCAAGGAGCAGGAATCAGGACTCCATCCTGGGACTCCAGGATCGTGAGTGACCTGAGCTGAAGGCTGCCACTTAACCAACTGAGCCACCCAGGTGCCCTAGAAAAAGTTTTTCTAAAAGTTTTTCACTTTTAGAAAAAGTAAAAGTGTAAGTCCTCCTCCCTTTACTGAAAAGAATATTCAAAATTTCAGGAGAAGAAGAAATAAATGTTGTGCCAATTCAATGACTATATCCTGAGTCTTTAAGTCTTCATGGCCAGGAATTTGGAAATTGTGAGGGTAAATATCTAATACATATACTTTGCCAGTCTCAGACAGGAACTGATAAATAAAGTCACTTGATCAACTCAGTCTGGCTGCAAAGCTGGGCCCAGTCATGGTCTAATAGATGCGCCTGTGAGGTCTTCTGAGCCCCAGAATATAGAACAACAAGAATTCACTATGAGCCATTGAGAGGGACCTAGAATATGTCTCAAAATATAATTTGCCAGTGACCAACTTTCTCCATTTTTATGATCCTATCATTTACAATTCATGCCTTCATTATCTATGTAGCAAAATGTAATTGCTAATTTTGCCTGTGCCTTCTTTGCAGAGAAATCACACAGCTTTTATTACAGGTAAAGTTGTTTTTATTAAAACTTACATTATAGGGGCCGCCTGGGTGGCTCAAGAGGGTTAAAGCCTCTACCGTGGGCTCAGGTCATGATCTCAGGGTCCTGGGATCAAGCCCCGAATCTGGCTGTCTGCTCAGCGGGGAGCCTGCTTCCCTCTCTCTGCCGGCCTCTATGCCAGTTGTGATCTCTCTCTTTCAAATAAATAAATAAAATCTTTAAAAAAAAAAAAACTTACATTATAAATATTTTCTACCTTCCTAATTATAAAACTCTTTAGGACAAAGACCCTGTGTTCGAAGTCTGTTTTGTAATCTTCAGAGCTTACCACAGTGATCTATTTTTAATAGACACTCAAATATTTTCATTAATAAAATGAAAAAAAGTTTATAAACAATTTCAGCTGAACCCCCAACAATCCTGGGCACTGATTCTCAGGGACTTAAAATAATATTCACTGCTTGATTTCCCAGCTTTCCAGTTATTTGGATAGTCAAATTTAAAACTGAAAAAAATTGTCAAATTTCTTTTTATACTTTCCATCATATTTCAGAAAACAAGCTTTATACCATCTGCACATATGGCTGAAAAGTTAAGAGTAAAAATGTTTACACTTTTGGATATGTTCCTCATGCACACAAGCTCTCTAATTTGCAAATGTTGTGGTTTTCCAGAAACATTTGTGAAAAAGGTAATTGAATACCTATTACATTGTAAAAGAGGCTCCACTAAATAATTTTATACTGTTCTAATAATTTTGCCACACTTTTTAACATTAATTTACTTTCAAAATAAGTGACTAGAATGTTAACATCTCTGTGCATAGAATACATTATATACACATTGTTACACATTAATAAAAAATTCTAAATTCTTCAATTAAGTCTTAATACATTTAAACTATATCATTAGCTCATTTTTTTTTACCATTAACATGTGTATTATGTGGAAATTAGATAATATTCCAGTCTTATCTTTGCTAATTGTTCCAAATGTAAGTCTTGGCTTCCCAACTACATTATAAAATAAATGTCTGAGACACGAACAGACATTTCTCCAAAGAAGACATCCAGATGGCCAACAGACCCATGAAAAGATGCTTAACATCACTTATCATCCGGGAAACGCAAATCAAAAGTACAATGAGATATCACATCACACATGTCAGAATGGCTAAAATCAACAGAAGAAACAATAAGTGTTGGCAAGAATGTGGAGAAAAAGGAACCCTCTTGCACTGTTGGTGGGAATGCAAACTGGCACAGCCATTCTGAAGAACAGTATGGAGAGTCCTCAAAAAGTTAAAAATAGAACTACCCTATGCTCCAATAATCGCACTACTAGATATTTACCCAAAGAATATAAAACATTAATTTGAAAGGATATATGCATCCCCATGTTTATTGCAGCATTATTTACAATAGCCAGATTAAGGAACCAGTCCAAGTGTCCATCAATAGATGAATGGATAAAGAAGAAGTGGCATGTATGTATACATACATACACACACACACACACACACACACACACACACACACACACACAGGAATATTATTCTGCCACAAAAAATAATGAAATCTCGCCATTGCAGTAATTTGGATGGAGTGACAGAGTATTATGCTAAGCGAAATAGGTCAGCCAGAGAAAGACGAATACCATATGATTTCACTCAAATGTGGAATTTAAGGAACAGAACAAATGAACAAAGGAATAAAAAAAGAGGGAGAGAACAAACCAAGAAACAGACTCTTGACTATAGAGAAAAAACTGATGGTTACCAGAGGGGAGGTGGGGAGGTGGAATGGGTGGGTACATAAAACCCTCACATATAGTATTCTGATTTTTTGTTTGTTTTTGTGAAGTTTAACTAACCAAATTTGCCATTTTAGGTGGAACCAAAATAGACCACAACTACTTTTAGTTCATACGATCAAAGACATCGACAAAGAAACAAAAAACAAAAAACAAAATGGAAATAAATAAAATTTTCCAAAATCTTTTAAGGACTTTAAAATAGCAACTTTTAGGAAAAAACTTACCCCACTCTGCACCCAAATCTATGTTGTGCATCCCATGTGCTGCAATTTAGATACTTTTTATTCTAAACAGTCAACTTGCTACATAGTAAAGTTCATCCATGGAATATAAGGTTTCCTCAATGCTTATTTTTAACAAAACTGGTAAAACATAAATTATTCTGTGTTTAATGACAATAAATACTTATTGTCTGTATTTTCAACCAATAAAGACTTATTTTCTCTTTGCTGATAAACTATTAAGCAGTGCCATTTACACTCTTCCAAAACTTTCTTTTCACCACATGTTTTATAAAAGACTTATTCCAAAACCACCTAATACCTCATCAGCAGAGTGAAGTGTAAACTCAGCCAATGTCAGAATTGTACAGCTGTCAGCTTCTGCTTGGAACATTCTTCCCCTTCTGTTTTCTTGTCTACTTAACTTTTTATCCTTTACATCTCAGTTAAAATGTCATAATGGGAAGAACCTTAATAACCGCTGATAAATTTACTTCTGGACAGAGATGATTTATAATTTTAATTTAAATTTTAACATGCCTAATAAATAAAAGGGAGATTTGAGGTAACATACTAGGGTGAAATATTACAGTTAAAATAATTTTGAAATAAGAGTTAAGAGATCCTGCAGAGGATGTGTGACTTACAGAAGCGAATTATTGAATGCCAGTTTTTTTCCACTAAAATTTTGAAAACTTAATGTGTTGCGTGGAAGCATAGAAGGCTACAGTAAATAAAATAATGAGAAATCATTAGTGACCCAGGTCACTAATTTTTCCCAAACATACTGATCTTTAGCACACTTCTGAGCAGTCCACCTTTAACAATTTCTTAGGCAACTGTTGTCACAACTATTGTCCACTTCAGGAAGCCAGAAACCTCTGTCGCTTGACATGGTTTGTCTTTGGCACTGGTGCATTTGTCATTTGAAAGTTCAATATGTAGAAACAAACACAGTGTGAGATGCTCTAAATACTGTAATTGTAGACATATAAATGAACACACAACAGATCTGAGAGCCTTTTACGAAAAGCTCTACGGGCACCAATTTGATAAAAGAACAATGTCATTTTTATTTACAAGATTCCAAAATCTCTTTCTAAAAGTGGATATGGTACTCTAATTTTACCATGTATAATCAAAAAATGTGCAGGAACAACACATTTTAAATTCCAAAATTTATATTTTGGGTGGTTATATAATCTTTGTAAAACTAAATGGCTCAGATGACTGTATATAGTAATTATGTAACATGAAGCCATGTTTTTCACCATATGAAAACTAATCAAATTGCAGTAATACTCTCCTAATATACTTTGGGCAAAGAACAGATAATAAATTCAAGAATGTGTTGCCTTTCACATTGAGCAAATAGGTTCAAACGACCCTTTAAAATAACTTTAATATCCCTGTTTCTTTTGAATGACAGTCCTCTGAAATAATCATTTTTGTTTTGATTCATAGACACATGTCAGTTTTCAGGCAGTATTCTTATAATATGACATTACTTTTACAGACAAACTTTATTGTAACTAATATTATATTAAAATATTACTTATGATTTATAGCTTTTTGCTATAAAAATACAACTAAGAAAAGACAGCTGTACTTTTAGCTACAACCTAGTTATATGCACAATTTATATACAGCTCTTACATAACTAATCCATTTCAATTCAATTCGATTATATTTATTTAATGCTGTTCATATATAATCTTTTCTCTTAATGGACATATTCGTCTTTGACATATTAATTAGCCATGTATAAAAACTGATTAATATTAAAATTATATTTAATCATACTATGATATCTGTCTCCAAATATTTTATGGCAGTAAAATATCAGGTAAATATTAAGCTTTTATTACCTTAAAAACCCAACTACAGCTAATGGCCAGAATTTATGAGGATGTAGAATTTGTATCAGTAGAACTTGATAAAAGTAAGAACTATATAAAAAACGAAACCAGCGAGCTTTCAATTTTTTGAGCATCCTTATGCTTTGAGTTTTCTAGCAGAGAGGTAATTGACTAATTTTATGTAACGAGTTCAATGCAACTAGTACAGTGCCTGGTACAAGAAAAGATGATTACTAAAGTCTAGTTTATTTAATACAACCACACCTTTATATCTGTTAACATAAGTACAAAATGTAGGTTGTGACCATGAGGGTGAGAGAAAAGGGAGTAACTTCTGTTATTAATATGCAAAGCTAGGGGGAGTCACTGTGAAGGATATACAATTGGGAACAGCCTTCACAGGAATGGCAGGCTTTGAAAATAAAAGGATCTCATATGCGGGGGGATAATTTAAAGTTGAGGTACAGCATCAACAAGGTTTGTAATGTAGGGATGAAGAGAATTAAAGTATAAACAAAATATAAGAGCCTATTTTTGTACTTGCCAAAGGATATTTTTGTTATATTAAAAATCAAAATGAAATTCACTGACATTCTATACCAACTTTGACAAAATCAACTAATATGCTAAGATTATTATACACTAAATATATATAATTATCAACTTTCTCTGCAACTACCTCTATCATTTACAAGATTTTTTGACATCTTAAGCACTCTATGTCAAGTACCTGTTAGGCACAATAATTATTTTGTTGACATCTGTCTTTGATTTGCATGCAGATTACAGGTATTTCTTTGAAACAACGTGTTTTGAAAGGGCAGTCAGGCTTGGCTTCTAAGGAGTCTGACCAATGATATGGCTTAAGTGAAGTACAGAAAATGCTGCAAAATAGAGCCATGCAGGAAAAAGGCTGGAGAAATTACAGAGCTCTCACAGCATGGTTTCATTATTCCCCTTGAAACAATCAATTAATATTCATGTATAAATGATGGCAAGTATCTGTGTTTTATCCTTTCAGAATAGATTTCTTGCCTTTCTTCTATTGTCAGTAATTCGGGATAATTTCTCACTCTATCATAAGATAATTGAAAATGACTTGCATTATTTGTCATCACTCCTCATCAGTCCAGAAGGAAAAAAAAAAAAAAATTTTTGCTTATTATTTTCCTAGAATTTTACCTGTGATGAGACTGAATCACCAAAGGGAGGTGATGGCATCTCCCATATGCTCCAGGGTTCTGAGGCTTGGACCATAAATGAGTTTCCCCTAAATCAGCATAGATGAAATAGAAAAAGGTGTTCCAAGAGGAGAGAATGGAAGTGAGGACACATAAGAGAACATGACTGGGAACAGCGTGTTGTACAGAAGGATCTGCCAGGATTTCAGTCTGGGGAGGTCATGGGGTGCACATGGTAGGCCAGGGGAGATCACATCAAAGGGACAGGCAAGAACCAGGAAGTTGGCTACTATGAGAAGATGTGTGTCATCAAGGGTCAACTAGAAGAGAACAATTGGAAGCAAGGAGGCATTCTGGGAGTTTACTAACTTAACATCTGGAGGAAATGCTGAAAATCAGCACAAGAGCTGCGGTGATGGGAATGAGAGCAGGGAATAGATACAGGAAATATTTAAGCATTAAAAATGACAAGTATTTTTGAGACAAATATTTTCCCACTGCCGTTAAAGTCAAAGTTTTCCTCTCAACAAGACTCTGAAGAAAAGCTTTACGGTTTAGACATCATGTGAAATTGATACTGAAAATAATGGCTCTAGATTACACAAGTATCATCATCTAAACTTAGTAATGGCAATAATATTTATGCTTCTGGACACAGATGGCAAAATTTCCTTAGAACCAGTTTTAAAAAGCTTTTAGTCATATCTGACAAAGCATTTCAACAAATACTTTACATAGCTTTAAATAAATATTTTCACCACGTGACTGTTAATGTATGCTAACAGTACCCAGAAGGCAGAATTACACTGTAAAATCACTTTATTATGACAAGGAAGAACATAAATGACATATGTATCACTATTTAATGTTATTATCATTGAAATAGAAACAGTAGAATAACAGGTTTTTCTTACTATAACTCTACACAAGCAGTTAATTAACCTTAAAATGTTGCCTCGATGCAAGCTGAAATTCAATATTAGCCAGAGAACTGGAAATCAATGGCATAGTATTTCTCACTCGGCCTGAGGCGCCATGGTCAGGAGCGCAGAGATAGATCCTACTGGTGGCCTGGCATATTGCTTAACTTTTCCGTCTGCCCACTTTTCTTATCTTCCAATTGGAGCCCTGTTCTAAGGACTAAAAGAGTTAATGCATCTTAAGAGTAGCACCTGACCTGAAGTCAACAACAAACACTGTTCATGTCAATGGGCAAAAAATTGTGAAAGTATAATAATGTCTACTGATGCCAGGAGTTCTAGAAAAGGATGCTCATTCATTGGTGGTGAATACATGAGTCATAACACATGTATGGAGCTCAGTCAGGAAATGTTCATGAAAGAAAAGATATACAAACTCCTTGATCCCAGTCTTTAACATAGATTTCCCGCAAACGAACACATCAGTATATAACTATCTGAACGAAGCTGTTTGTTTTTGCATTCTTAATAGTGGAAGTAAAATAAATACCCAGTATGGCACAACAGTATCCTTGGACACAGTATTATGCTTGTCAACTGACGTAATAAAATGGTAAAATGGTTATTCTTAATCTCATACTCCAGAGAGCCAAAAAACATAATACACAATGCTAGCATCTGCTTTAAACTAGCCATGAGACACTTACCTGCTTAGATTAAGGTATCTGAATAAAATTCACATATACTACAGAGGCACATAAGGCATGATGAAATTTTATTTTTGGAAATTTCATCATTAAAAAATTTTACTGTGAGGCAGGAATAAATTCTCCTAAGTATTATTTTCATATGAGAACACTGAATATTAGTCAAGAGATTTAAGTGAAGACTGTGTTTCAGCACTAACAAAAGTCAACTGAAACTTCTGGTGATGGTATATAGAACATGAGCATAAAATAAAGTTTTAATGTATAGATCAAATCTCATGAGATTATGCACAATTATCTGGCACATTGTGTTGAGGAAGAGATGATTTTATAGCCATATTCAGACTCACTGAGAAAAAAAAATGCCATGCTAGATTAACAACATTTGCCTTGACGGTAGCATCAGACTCTTGGGTTATTGTGCCTGTGGGCAGACCGAAAGAAAAAAAAAAAAAGGATCATGTGTTCTTAGATTGGCTGATATTAAAATAATTAATTTTAGCATATTCACTTAATCATCTGAGAAAAATTGATATTCGCACATGATTTTCCAGACATATTAATTTTTGTTTGAGCCAAAAATGTTTCATATACATTACATAAATCTATAAATTTTGAGCAAAAATTTATTAGCAATTAAGTAATTTAATGCAGCATAGATCATTGTTAACGTATAACCAAAAACTTTTAAACAAATGATACTCTTAAAATACAGTTTTTTCCACGTGACATAATTAGGCTGAAATTTTTTCATGTAGTTCTTCTGTTCATATATTTTGCCCAATATCCAAAAAAAATATATGAAGTATATGAAGGTAAATTTTTACTTATAAGGTTGCTTAATAATTTTATTCTCATTAAGAGGTGGCTTCCCAGTAATATGAGGTAACAGAGCGATGCAATTTAATCAACATATGTTTTATGGAAGTTCAACATAACCATTTGAGTTCATATGATTTACAAGTAACAACAAGCACCTTCTACTTTGCGAGAATATTCTTAGAGGTACATGTATTATTTCCCTTGGCAAATCATGATATTTCACCACATAATAAGCTGTTTCATTAATTCAGCATGTACGTATTTACTTTTTCCATGTATTCCTTTGAAAGAATATTATAATAGAATGACATAGCTGACATCGTAATAGTAGTAGAAAATTAGGAGTCAAGGCAGAATTTTTCTTTTTACACACATTTTGGACGTGACATCTAATGCATAGAAGTGAGCAAATCCTTGCTGAATTTAATTAAACTTTATATAACTTGATTCCAGTGTAGATGCACCACACAACAGAGATTTAGGGAACCTAACAGGGTGCAGGTCGCATCCCCACTGCCACTTTCTATAATTCACATTCCCAGACCACTAAGACCACAATTTCAGTGCAAATGAGGCAGAGGGTGAATATATTTGAAAAGGGAAGGAGAACTTTATATATGTTTGGGGATAATTTTTCCTGGTAAAAGTATTCCCAGAAACTAGTTTTACCTCCTCCCTAAACATGAAAACATTAAAGAATATATCACTACGCATGTTTACGAGGATTTTTCAAACAAACTTAAATCATAAGTAAAATGTAGAATATGGCCCTTAGGAGCTCTTCTATACTCCTTCAGCTCTTTTACTGTATACCAAAAATATGATATCTTCAGCAAGCAAACTCAGAGCCAATGAATACATCTTTATTTCCAGATTTCCTACTATCATGGGAGGTTTTAAAATCTGGAGAGCTATAAAAAAATCAGTTACTTCAAGCTGTTATTATGAATAGTCTACCCCCAAGATGAATTAAATAAGACTTTAACAGTCTTTTTATCAAAATTTACAATTGAGGAAATTATCAATTTTGTTTTCAAAGTGCAAATGACTTTTTTTTTTTATAATAACTGACCCAAAATGTCTACCTCTTCATGATTGTGCAGAAGGAACATGGGCGTAAGGAAGCTACTGACTCAAGGTATGTCAAACTCACCTGATACTTAAATAGGTAAGGTTCAGTTGAATATGTAGCCACTAAAATCCATAAACAAGATGCATTTAAAATGGTAATGTTATTGAGCACAGGTAAAGAAATGTTATTCCAAATATCTTTCTAAAATAAATATCACTAATAACAGAAATATGAATAATGAATGAATGAATGGGGGGGCTCTAGGAGGTCATAGTTAGAATAAGTACAACTCTCCAACTTAACATCAAAGGGAAAATGAGTGCTATTTCATTGCTGGTTTTTAAAACGTGCAAAATATTCTCATGCTCATTTAGTTCAATGCTAAATAAGCTTATTACTGGCATTTTAATACCTTTGGGTTTGACAGGGTACAATAAATAGCACTCTCTTTTCTGCCTGAGTTCTAGATTAGAATAGGAGTCACAGGTGGAGAGCAAATATCACCCTTTACACAATAATTGCTGAATAGGGCTTAGCTGTGTGGCAACAATGGGATGCATTAAGCTTAATTCTGAAATCAAACTTTCCAGTCATCCCAAGAACCAAAACACTATAAGGCTTTCCATGTATCACACACATTATTGCAGAGGCGTAATGTACTCTTTCATGTCTTCCAGTTAGAATCTATACCTTTTGCAGGCAGCTTGGAAGGAAGAAGGCAAGGAGGCGCTCAGCTACGCTAGGTCCTTAACCCAAAGTCACCTGGCAGGTAAGTCCCTCCACTTAACACAGAAGGAATGAGTGAACTGCAGAGATAGAGGCTGAGAATGTTACAAGTGGACTTTCCTCCACATAATAGAAAACATTAGGTTGGAAAAAGAGGTAGCGCCTCTATATTCCAACATCTTCAGTTGGTCAGAACTAAAACATACAAGTTCTACAGATGCCAGAAGATGGGGAGATCCAATGTTTGAACTTATCATTCTGTTCAGATTCTCTTTTAAGTTTCTCATTTGGAATGTTCTCTATATGAAGATCAGTTCATCGTTACTTGTACATTAAAATGACAAAAATAAACACATAATTTCTTTCAATGGCCAAATATTAGATGATTATAAAAATCATCTTATATTTGCTAACACCTACTTATCTTAAGATAATGTATTCCTTTAGAAATACTGATAACATTCAATTTCAGATACGGATACACATAGAAATATGACATTCACTTTATCTCCCTAACATTGTAGTTTTCAGATTTAAATTATGTATTCTCTTTAACTTTGCAAGTAGCAATAAATGACAAAAGAAAACACTTCTTAAATTAAATATAGGAAAATTTTGAAATTACATGTTTTATTTCTTTATCCCATCATCAGTCACCACACAAACATGAAGAAGTTTAATACTCTTAAGATAATCATACACTAGATATGATGAGTTAAGAATTTCTGAGCTTAGAATATCTCCTTATGCTACACATTGTTTTCAACAAATAAAATATCTTTTTT
>JAPYYM010002503.1:0-12201 GCA_028534135.1 Potos flavus
GGGAGGGAGGGAGGGAGGGAGGGGGAGAGGTCAGTCGCACAAGAACCCGCACCTGTCCTTTGGTAGGTAGGTCTTTCACGCTGTCAGGTTTGAAGAAGGTGAAGTCCACCATGGCCTGGAACAGAGCGATGGCCTTCTCCGAGTGACCGGCCTGCCGCAGGAAGTGGCAGTGCTGCAGAAAGAGCGCTGAAAGCAGGGAGAGCAAGAGGGGGAAACCTGGTTAACATCAGTCGCGGGAGATAACACAACTTCTAAAAACGTGCATTTCAACACCGAGAACATCTTTTCTCCGAAATTAGTTACCGTGATCATTTCAAAGCTGTCATTATACATGTCCTTATTAAAAGGACTCACCATAGAACTACAATCAAAGTACATTTATTCCAACTTTTACATTTATTTCCAACTTTTGTGGAATACAAATATTAACAAAAACTATACTTGCTGCATAAAAGTAAGGCAAGAGGTTGTTCTGGACAGTTAGCAAATACTCAAAGCTCATTATAAGAAAAATTCAAGGAAAAAGGATGGTGTCGATTTTCATCAGAAAGCAAAGACCTGTGCTCGAAGGATCGCGAGACCCCAGAAGGGGTGAGACGAGCAGACAGACATCTCAACAGGGAAGGTCACGGACAACCACAATGGCCAAGACTTGACTGCGTGTCCTTGGCTAATATGCAGGGAAGCTGGACCTTCTAGACCAAGGATACGCCACCAACTTGACTGGCTCTAATGCCCGCCCCTCACCCCCACCAAGGGAGAATCTGTTCTAGTCCAAAGGAGTCCTAACACTTCCTGTTTAAATCCACTGTATCAATTCTGCCGTTTCTAAAATAAACCAAAAACACATCTTCATTTTTGACCGGAGCCAGAAGCCAGTGAAAGTCCCCCAACAGGCACGGACCTGGGGCTCGGACCTGGGGCTTGGGGCTTACCGAACAGCGCCTCCCCGGTGCCGGGCAGCGCGGGGTGCGACAGGATGCTGCCATCCAGCACCGCGGACAGCGTGCTCAAGCACTTGCCGTAAAGACCGTGGATCTTCGATACGGTGAAGGTGCTGAACTGCCTTTGGCAAAATAGAAGGTACTTCTGCCACAGGGCCGTCTTGTTGGGGTGCACGAATATCAGCTTCTGCCACTCCCTGAGCAGCGCGGGGGGCTCCCAGAACTCGGCACACAGCTCCAGCTTGGCCAGCTGCAGCTCCACGGAGCTCTGGTTGCTCTCGATGGCCCGCTCCAGGATGGCCAGCTTCCTCTCCAGCACCAGCTTCCGAGACCTCTTCCGCTTCTCCGGCTCTCCCTCCTCGAGGGCGTACAGGCCGGGGCTTTTCATGACCTCGTCCTCGAGACAGAAACGTCATTTTACAAGTGGAACTAGGGGAGCCTCAAAGTCCCGCCACGGCCGCAGAGTTCCCCGCGAGCCCCGCTCCAGCGCCTCCCAGACCAATCGCCCTTCGGGCCTTCTTGGTCACCACTTGCTAGCCACGACTTTTTCTGAGCGGAAACTCCGTTCCTGGGGCGCCTGTGTCACCCGCTGCGTTGGATGGTGTGTTCGTCTCACCCGAAGGGTCATCGCTTTCTCTCCCCCAGGTCTGCGCGTTCCGCACCCCACACCGCGGTGAACAAGGGCGCTTCTTCCCGGATTCTGCTTAAATTTCCCCTTCTTTTACCCACCCTTTTGTGCTCCCTAGAGGCAGATCGCCCCACATCCCAGCCCCGACTTACACATGAAAGCACTTACCCTTCACACATCAGGCTTCCTCAGGGGCTTGGAGGAAGCTCAGGGCAAGGGCTACAGTGTAATAACCTCCAAATGCCCAGGCCAGGGCCCTCCCAGGGGCTCCGGATCGGCGGTGGCAGAGCGCGTGGGTTTGCCCCGAACTAGCAGTCATTCTGAACGAGAGAAGTGGGACGGCGCTACTTACCTGAAAAGCCACGAACGCCATCCACAGCTGCACGTCGCGAGGACTCTCCCGCACTCTCCTGTTGAACTCCTCCACCTTGGCCTTGAGCAGCGCGCTCTCTCTGTCCGTCTGTGAGTCTGGCTGCTTTGATTCTTGCTCTGAAGGACCCTGTCCTTGTAACCACTGCGTGGTGGACTGATCGTAAATGCCCAGGGGGTTCAACCAGGTCGTAATGGGAGGAAGCGCATCATCCGAGCCCTTCACGGGGATAAAGGAGAGGGGCTCAGATGACGGAGGTTCAGTTTTGCTGCCAACGGCAACTCCGTCAGTGTTCATCAATCCCACGCTCTTCTTTGTAAAATAGCGCTCAACGTGCTTGTGTGAATGCTTCTTTTCTGTGGAAGCCCCCTCCCAGGATATACACTGCTTCTTAGGGTTAATGCCAAGGCAGGAGTCTCCTTTCCTCTTGTATCTTGTATTTGAGAAAGAAAGAAAGTTACTGACGGAAGAGGTGCACGGCCATCGAGGCTCGGCTCAGCAGACCTGAGCTGCATGAGGCCATTCAAATTCACCTTACCTTCCAACAGTTTCTATTTAGAGAAATAACGACAATTAGCAATCAACTTTTTTTCTGTGTTCGACTTATTCCTCTAAACACTTCAATTCCTTGTTAACATCGCATGAATTAAAGATCAGGCCTGTCTTCCAGACGCTAGTAATTTCTATCCTCCTGGAGTTTTGTAAAGTCTGTCCCATACATTACGTCACTGATCATCACAATCGTATTAATAGATAAGGTGGAACTCCTCATCCCCTCCTTTACACTATCCTTAAGGACATCAGAACCTTGGGTGACAGTGAGTCATCCATCTCCTACACCGGTCCTCTTTCCTCAATATAGTCCTGTGTCCCCAGTAAGAAGAAAACAGGGAGGGCTAAGATTGTATTTTTGATCCTGAAACAAAATAATTAAAATTATTCTTGGCTGTTTTCTACTCTAGAGGAAGAGAGACTGGGCTCTAAAAGGCCTGTACAGAGCGTGCAGGTGCCCCTGGAATCACACCCACGGCTACTGAGTATGCACACGAAGGCTGGGGGGAACCATGCACTGTTCTGTAGGTGTGTTACACAAACCGCCCATCAAAGAACGGGCAAAGGATCTGGACGGAATTCACCCAAGACAACATGAAAGGCCAATCAGCACGTGGTAAACGCTCAATGTCATTAATCGTGAGGAAATGCAAATTAAAACCACAAGGAGCTATGCTACAAACCTGCCAGAACGGCTAAAATTAAACGCCGACAATACTGACAGCCAGCGAGTAATCTGCCGGGGAATCGTGCCTCTCACACGCTGTTAGTGAGAATGGAAACCAGTACAGTCACTTTGGGGAAAGGTCTGGCAGTTTCTTGAAAAAACTAAACTTAGACTTACCCTGGGACCCAGCAATTCTATTTTAGGCATTCCCCCAGGAAAAAGGAAGCTGCATTTCTACACACAGACGTGTGCACAGATATTCTCAGCAGCCGTTCCCTAACAGCCGAGGGCTGCGAAGAGTCCAGACATTCATCAACAGGAGAACGGATGAACCAACAGCGGTGTGGCCCCACAACGGAGCGCCACCAGCAGTGAGAGGCCACTACTGACAAATGCCACAGGGGGGCTGGATTAATGGACAACATTAATTGAGGCTGGAAAAAAATTAGAACAGTTAACTGCCCCTGGGGAGGTGGGGTGTGGATTGAATGGGAGAGAGCGGGAGGAAATTATGGGGGGGAGGGGGTCACGGTGATGTTCTATACGCTCATAGAGGGCTGGCTTACACAGGTGTGTGCACGTGTCCAAACTCAGCAAATGAAGATTTGTGTTACACTGCATGTAAATTTTAAGTCGAAAGGAAAAAACAACACAAACCTTGACCTGCAGTTAATGACATGCACGCTGAAGGACTCAGGGGGCAGTACACGGAGGCTGGCACCAAAACAATAAGATGGGTTGAAGGACAAATGACCACATAGACACGTGACAAGGCAGGCGCAGTAAGTTATCAATGGTAGAATGCAGAGGATGGGAAGAGAAGCGTTCATTGTAAAATTCTTTCAACTGATGGGGTATTTTTTTAAATTTCCATATCATCATGCTGTCGGGAAAAAAAGGAGAGAGCGGCCGCCATCTTCTGTCATCTTCCAGAAAGTTCTGCGTCCACCTCCCCCTGGTCCAGGCCCAGCACCTCCTTTGCCTCCCCGCGGTCAGCAGGTGGCTGAGAAGTCGCCCTCCCGGCCCTCACATGCACACAGACCCTGCCTCCCCATCCTCTCCCCGAGGCCTTCCTAGGTTAACTCACGACAGTCCGTCCCCAGTCCGTTTAGGAGTCAAAACAACTTTAACGAGAGGTGAGGAGATAAAATAGTGCTTCAAGAGCTCTAAACACGTCCATCGTTCTATAAGGAACAAACTGTAAGCAGAACTAGTTTTGTTCTCTCCTTAAGTACTATTTTATTTATGCTAAAAATCAACGGTATTTCAACATTCACATAATCTCTTAAAAAATGTTTAGAGTTTTCTTGACTTTAAAAGTGTATTTTGTAAAACTGTTAATAGTTGCATTTTACAACAGATGAAAATGATAAAGGAGAAAAAAAGAGTCTTACTGATCTGTATTATTAAATGCCTATTTTCAGATATGTGTGTATATGAGTTTGTATGTGTTCACACACCTCTTTTTAAAAATAGCTATACACAGCTTCGGGTTCTCCTCCCTACTTTTGTGCATTTCCCCAAACCATTCGTTTTAGAAAATACCATTTTTATTGACTTTGAATAGGTCCACTGGAGGGATAAGCCCTCATCTAGTTAACATTTCTCTATTGTTGGCACATCTGGGTTTTATCTAATTTATCATTTATCATAGAATCTTATTTGGGCAGAAACTAGGATGTAATTTAATGCAGTATTCCACCAAATGAAGGCATTTTTTCCCTGTAAAATCCTTACCAAATAATCAGCTGGTCTTACCTGAATAATTCCAGAAGGAGGGAACCCCACTTTGGACGTTCAGTGACTAATACCATATGGACATTTAATTTAAATGAATTCAGCTACAGGAAAAGGGAAAGGATGGGAAGGGAGGAAAGAAAAGAAAGAAAGAGGAACAGGATATGGGAAAAGAATATATTTAAACCGAGGACACACTTCTGCCCTGGATCCGCTCAGCGGCTCTGAGCCCCAGAGTGAGCCGGGCAATAATAAATTTGCCTTTCCTTCAGTGACTTCAATTCACACATATTTCATGGTGGTAGTCCACCTGGGTCCAAATTCCAACCCCCTCATTTACTAACCAGGTGACCCTGGCCAAGTTATTTAAAACAAAACCCCAAAACCTGCCTGTGCCTCAGTTTCCTCATCTGTGAGATGGGGATAATAATGGCACCCATGTCACAGAATAGCAGTGATGATCAAAAAGTTTACATATTTCAAGTCCTTAGCCATATAGTAAGCACTAGATAAGTTAAAGTTATTATTTTTTTATAAGACTTGGCTCCTAAACATAAGCCCAGTATTTCATCTGGTGTACAGCTACACAAACAGTCCACTCCATAAATGGAGACAAAACAGCGCTGAACTTCACTGAGAGCTAGTATATTAGCCCGAAGGAATTTCCCAAAGGTAATTTTGACTCTCACCCACGAACTCTAAGCCCTGCTCACCACAATACACGAATGCATTACGAGGTCACTGCTGGGAGGCTCGTACTATCAGAAAATTTGCTTTGATACTGAGTCAAATCTCACTTTCTGCAACTTCCAATCATTGATCCTGGTTCTGCCTTCCGGAGTTCCACAGAACACTGCCAATCCACCTTCCAAAAGATGGTCTGGCAAAGCTTCAAAGACACTGACCGTACTGCAGTCACAGGCCCATCACCCACGAGGCCTCAACTGGTCCTCACGGGACGGTGCCACGTGAGTCCTCCCAACGCTCCTGGTTTGTCAGTGCCCCTCGTGAAGTGCGAAAGTTCTCGACCTGACAAAACACGCCCCCTGTCCTCTGACCAATTCATCGTGCCATGGGACCAATCCTTCCCTAGATCTGGACACTGACAGCGGCACGGCTATTAATCCGGGTTAGACGTAGCTCACCTAAGCTTCAGGAATCTACTGGGAAATCACACCAACGCCCCAAGCCCTTCTAGTAGCATCTTCACAATTTACATTAGTAATGGAGTGCCTGGGTGGCTCAGTGGGTTAAAGCCTCTGCCTTCGGCTCAGGTCATGATCTCAGGGTCCTGGGATCGAGCCCCGCATCGGGCTCTCTGCTCAGCAGGGAGCCTGCTTCCCCCTCTCTCTCTGCCTGCCTCTCTGCCTACTTGTGATCTCTCTCTCTCTCTCTGTCAAATAAATAAATAAATAATCCTAAAAAAAAATTTTACATAGTAAACTTCCCTGATTACTCTCCTCCTAAGTACTGGGCCTCTCACTAGCAGAGATTTAAGAGCTGGTCATTGGGAATGCTTTTCCTTTTTCATCTATTAATAAGGAATAACCCTTTATCTTTGCAAACTAATTTTTAATTCCTATAGATGATGTCTGATATCAGAGTGTGAGGCACAGCAGGAGTTAACAAATGAAGAAAGAGAGGCTCAGACAGGGTTAGTGACTCAAGCGGGATTACATGATCAGTCAGTGGCCAGGTGAGAATGAGAACCAGAGTCCTCCGTTTCCCAATCTAGAAAACATCCTACCACACAACCGAGCTCATCTTTCTTTGTGGACCGGAAAAGAGCATCTGAGGTTAGAGGAACACAAGTTCCCCAAGAAAGCTGCCTCCTGGCAGCATGATCCTGAGACGCTACTCATCCTCTCTGAGGTTCCCTTTCCTCGTTCCTAAAATAAGAGTGCGGCCCCCCTCACAGAGCAGCTGTGAGGATCGCACAGGCTAACCAGCACAGGCTCGCAATACATACTTCAGGCTCAAGCAGAGTTTGCTGGCCTCCCCATCTTTTCCTGGGTCCTACCACGTCTGTGGCACCACACCACGGGGCGATGGGGAACCAAACAAGACTTTGAGGAGTTATCAAAATTATTCAAAAACGTATGAAAACATTTTAATAGTCATTTACTCTCAGCCATAAGGTTTTAGGAGACAGCATGTAGATAATAAATATGCACTGAAAAATCACGGATATAAACACATCATAAAGGAACTCTTAGTTGGAATTGCCTATGTGGTGAGGTATAATGTTGTGACTAATGACAATTAAAATTTGGAGATGCAGCAATGTAATGGAAACCGAAATTTATTTTAAAAAGTAATTAGCCTACAAAGAATGATAATGGCCTCCTCTTGGCTTTACATTCCAATATTCTCTACCTTCAATTTTCATTACCTGTAAGCTGTTTGGGAAGAGAAATTGTGTATGACTGTTCTTTGTGTTCCCAGCAGTGTCTTACAAACTACTCCGCACTTAAGGGATTTAATAAGTACTTAAATATTTTTGATTAACAGGGTGGAGAAAAAAAGTTTAATAAACTAATTACTGTAATGAATACCATCGCCTCTTTTTTTCTCTGGTGACGTACACCAGGAGCATTCTGAAAAAGTCATTACCACTTAATGTCACTTTTACAAAGCCTTACTTGGGGGACAGATGAATAAACAGCTTTTGTGACTTTTTTAAATGGCATATAGATCAGAACAAATGGCTTCCGGATAGTTTGTCGCAATTACTTATTTCAAGGTATTTTTAGATTCACTCATTCAACAAATAATTTACTAAAAACCTACTCCGCCCGGCACAATGCCAGGCACCACGGATAAGGGACTCAGACCTGGATCCTGACTTCGAGGTTTGAGCTGTCACTTCAGAGCGTGAGATGAGACACATGCCTCAGCAGCTCAGCGATGGGGGACGTCCACCAGCACCCAGAAGGGAGGGGGGCAGACAGAAACCGCGCGGAGAGGGTTCGGGGAGAAAGATGTCACTTCCCACCAGTGAAAATCAGGAAAGACGTGGTGACAGGTACCTTGCTATGTCTCCTCGGTAGAGAGACTTATACTCCCAGTTGGCCGGATCCGGTTTCTTGTCTGTTCTGAAGGTTTCTCCTGTCAGAGCCTGGACATCCTCAAGCCAAACAAAGCGATGCCCGGTATCAGGAGCAGCATTACTTTCTTGCCTGTGGGACACAGGAGTGAAGAACACAGAGGGAGTGGCACTTTGAAACCTTCTAGCTACATCGTCCACCTTTTCAGGAAAATGAAAGTCAAAAATTCCCACACTGATGCTCCACATCGGACACACTCCAGTACGTAACCCACAGTACGCGTCTATGCATGCGCCACAGACGGAGAGGACGCCTGCTGTGGAGAAAGCTTTAAAATGTGAAGCAAAAGCTGTCAACGCTAAGCGGCACTTCACCAAGACGTCACCTTATCTCAGAAATTAACCTGACACAAGAGTTTTTATTTTTTTTGAAGATTTACTTATTTATGTTAGAGACAGGAAGAGAGAGGCGGACTCGGGGAGGGGCAGAGGGAGAGGGAGAAGCCGACTCCCCGCTGAGCACGGAGCCCAGAGCTCGATCCCACCACCCTGAGATCATGACCTGAGCCAAAATCAAGAGTCACATGCTTAACCAACTGAGCCACCCAACCGCCCCTAGATGGTCTTTTTAAATATTCCATTAAATGACTGCAACTAAAATCTCAAATATATTTATAAACAAGTTTTCTTAAAAATAAATAAATAAAGTGGGTTGCCCTTGCTTAGCCTAATTCAACTCAAAACGTTAAGAGCAACAAAGCCGCAGTTCTGAATGGGCCGGTCTCACATATTATTCAGGCTTGGTCTCAGTCTCATTTTTATAGCCCGGGCTCTGTGAACTGACCTCCTCCTACACCAAGGCCAGAGAGAGCCCACTGTGAGACATGACCCATACTTATCCCTCTGACCCAACCTGAGAATTGGCGGATTTCCAGCTGAGACACAAATGGAACCACTTCCCAAGGAGTCAAGGGAGAGGGGGAGGGAAAGTTTTTCTGGCATCTAACGTCTTCCCTCCTCTAAAGAGAATCAGTTCGTCATCCTGCTGACACAAGAAGCTGCCAAGGTAGTCAAAACAGCCCTTAACATTGTTCCATCTTGGCTTTTTGACTCTGCCCAGATAGAAATAAAGATTCTAAAAGTTTCTAAATCATCCTTGGCTGGGAATACAGAGGAATGGCATTTCGGAGACACAGTGCTTTCAATCCGTGTTTGCTGAATAGGTTAAAATACATGGTGATTTTTAACACGTTCCCCTTCAGAACACCTGTGGAGGGTATTCTGTCGACAATAAAGGGCAGCAAAGGGAAGGAATGAGAAGGATCCATTCCAGAAAGAAATAGAAAGCCCGCAGGGGAGGGAAGAGGGAGCAGACCACCTGGGGGGTAAACAAGCTCTGATCCTCCCCTATTGGGTACCCGGGTCAGGAAGCAGGATGTGGTCCGGGCTGTGTGCAAGGAAGAATATGCCTCCACCCGAAGGTGAAGAGCTCACCTTAGGAGACAGAGGGCCCTGAGAAGCTGCAGCCCTAGGGGAAGTCATCCCTCCCTCACCCTAAACAGAGCTCCTATATGGTGCACTATACCCCCAGGAACCCACTTTCCTGACATCACAGAAACACTCTCACAACTCACTAACGTCTTAGTCCTTGTCTCTATGGAAACAATTCCTCCAGGTCATCTTCCCAGGAAGAGACTACAGAAGTCCATAGTAAGAAAGCAGAAGAGAAGAGAATAAGAACAGTCCATTTTGATCTTAATGGGGATATTCTGAAAAAGATCAATGAACTTAAAAATGCCATCTGGATCACAGAACCATCAAGAAGCTCTAAAGCTCACCCCTGATGTGATTATTACGCACAGGCTTAAAATAACTACCTTCCAGGTTCTATGGTAGTTCCTGTGTGGGTTCAGAAAATCCTTTAAACTCAACTATTTAAAAAAAAAAAAAAAAAAAAGGACAAGTAGCTAACAGTGAGTTTTCGGAAGAAACAATGATTAATATATGTTGCTCTGAAGACATACTGGAAAGCAAAAATATCAATAATGTATCCATTCATTCACACAACAGAAATGTACTGAGTGCCTACCAATCAGGCCCTGGGCGGGCTGCTTAGAGGGTCCAGGGGCCAAGTGAGACAGGAGTGATTCCTGCCCACAGAAACTCAGTCAAGCCTTTCTCTTCTCCCCTCCTGGAGCAAGCCTGGGTTACAGACGGAGCCCTGAGGCACAGAGACGGCTGAATCCGGACGCCCTGAGCCACAGTGGCCTGAGAGGCTCTCCGCAGATCCGGTGACAGAAGGATCCAGCAGGGCTCAGCGTCTGCCTGTCTGACGGAGACTTTGTGGGTCAGACTCCAGACTCACCGCACCACAGAGCTCTCACTGACGTCGGGGGGACATCTCAGCCGATAATGCCTGAAGACTCAAAAAAGTCTTAACAGCACTAAATGTTTTAAGTATGCCTTGGACAGGGACTTCAGCCTTCTCTCTTCTGGCCCGTATGAACAAAGACAAGACAAAAGTGAAGAGAGAAATAACTCAGGTAGTTTCACCCCGTGCGGCCTGTCGCAGGCATGGGAGAAGGGCCCCCGTGGGGGAGAGAGGAGACGAGGCGGACGGGAGCTACCGGTGAGGGTAAGCGCCTGCGCTGCCTGCGCTACAGCACGAGCGGAGCAACAGGCTCGAGGGAGACGGCGGAGCAAAACGTGGGGAGAAGCAAAGCCCCCAGGAGAGGATGCACCGTGGTCATGGGCCAGTCCACGCCTTCCACACAGTGGCTGCAAAGAAATGTGACCTGGGAAAAGGGCAAGAGCAATAATGATCATAAGTGCTACACGGCCCTTGACCAAAGAGTGTGTGTCCGCCCGGGGCGGGGGGGCTGATGCGAGCGATCAGGAGGGAGAGAGAGACTAGGGAAGAGAAAAAGATGTTCCTCTTACTCTGACCCTCACAGTCGGGCCCTCGACTATGTAGTAAACTGGCCCTGATTCCCACAGCGTCCATCAGCCATCTTTCAAAATCCCAAAGACCTTCTGTCTACATCAGATTTTGACACAATCATTACTGTGTCTAAATAACATTTCTCAAAATCATGGCCCTAGTTTTTTTTAATGAAAGTTTTCTTTCTTTCTTTCTTTCTTTCTTTTTTTTTTTTTTTAAGTGTGACCTGATGGTAGAGCTCTATTTGGGTTTTTTTGGACTCCATTTGACTGAGTGACTAAATAGTCATTCAAATGTCTCATTTGTGGCAACAACTGAGGGAAAAAAATTCAAAATTTGCAAAGTCACAAGTATTTGAGAACAGAAAACCCACCTTGGTTTCTCGGATTCCCTTCTACTATCTCCAGTGCTTCGGGAACTTTTGTCCTTTTCAGGCTCAGTATCCGGCTCGGAGCCACTACTACTGGTCTGCCCACGTTTTCTCTTGGTTTTCTTGTGGTGATGCTTCCTCTTCTTCTTCTTCTCTTTCTTCTTTTTCCTGCTTGTTTGTTTGGGCTTTCTGTTAGCGTCACTTTCATCCGAAGGCTCTGATTTCAGAGGACTCCTGCTTTGGGAAAATCGACATTAGAATTATTTTCAGAAGAGAAGTAGGGAGAAGACTATGTAAATAAGCAAACAAATGTGTAAAAGAGAACTCCAGAAATGTCCACAGGGGCTTACTATTTGCCCATATATGTATACGGTGCCTTCCCGGATCACAACTCCCGTTAAGGATTTAAGAGTTGGACCCCACCCCCACCCCAGAAAAAAAAAAAAAGAGTTGGAACTAAAACAACAGTAGGTAAAGAAATTCTAATAGCTTCCAAACCTAGACTTTCACATGTGTACATTTTTAAACGAAAACAATCTATTTTATCAAATATAGTATTTTCTGAAGCAATGATATAAAGGGTTTATTTTCAGTCCTACATATTAGGGCAGCATATCCTTAATGACAAAAAAAAAAAAAGGTCTAATTCTGGTCCTTATTTTTAAAGGTTACGATGAGCCATTCTGCATTACTGAAATATCTACAGACAGCTCTCCCTCGGGACCAACGAGTGTCCATTTCCAAAGATTTCTTGCACTTTCGGAGGACTCCCTTCCTGGGGCTCCTCATCTTAATGAGACCACCTAGTCCGTATTTGCGAGAGGGCTCACTTCTCAACTTGATGCTCTACCACAATTTCTTTCAAAGCTTGGTACAGATGTGTGCCATACTGCTGTCCCCAAAGTTTTCATGAGATTTTATCCGATGCGGGATCACACCAGCTTCT
>JAPYYM010002504.1:0-12199 GCA_028534135.1 Potos flavus
AATAATATCCCATTAGATGTATATACATTTTGTTTATCCATTCATCTACCTGTGGACATTGGATTACTTCCACCTTTGGGCTATTTTGAACAATGTATCTGAGACTCTGCTTTCAATTCTCTTGGATATATACATAAGGTTGAAATTGCGGGATCATATGGTAATTCTATGTTTAATTTTTTGAGGAATTACCAAGCATTCCCACAGTAGCTGCATCAGTCTAAATTCCTACCAGCAATAGACAAGGGTTTCAATTTCTCCACATCATCACCAACAACTTCTTGTTTCCCTTCTCCCCTTCCCTCTCCTTTTCCCTCTGTCTTTCCCTATCCCTTTCCTTCTCTAATAATAATAATAATAATAACAACAATCCTAATGGATGTGAAGTGGTATCTCATCATGGTTCTGATTTGTATTTTCAGTAATGCTGAGAATCTTCATGTGTTTATTGGTCATTTGACTTTTTTTTTTTTTTGAGAAATATCTATTTAAGTCCTTTGCCCATTTTTTTAATCAGGGTATTTGTTTTGTTGTTGAGTTGTAAGAATTTTTTATATGTCCTGGATATTAATCCCTTATCAGATATATGATTTACAAATGTTTACTATTATATTGTGAGTTGTGTTTTCACTCTGCTTATAGTGTTATTTAATGCACAAAATTTTTAACTTGGAAGGAGTCCAATTTATCTATTTTATCTTTTGTTGCCTGTGTTTTTGGTGTAACATCCAAGACATCGCTGCCAAATCCAATGTCATGGAGATATTCTCCTCTATCTTCCTCCAAGAGTTTTAGCTATTATGTTTAGGTCTTTAATCCATTTTGAGTTAATTCACGTATATGATATAAGGTGAAGGTTCAGTTTCATTTTTACATGTGGCCATCCAGTTTGTTTTACACAATTGATTTTAAAAAACACATTTTCCCCACTGAATGGCCCTGGCACCCTACTTAAAATTAATTGACTATATATATAAGGGTTATTTTTCATTTCTATTCTATTCCTTTGGTTTATATGTATGTGCTTATGCCAGTAGCACACTGTTGTGATAACTGTAGCCTTGTAGTAAGAAGTCAAGAAGTATGAGTCCTCCAACTTGTTCTTTTTCAAGATTTTTTTTGACTATTCAGGGTCCCTTGAGATGCCATAGAAATTTTAGATTTTTTAAAAAAATTTCTGCAAAAAAAAAAAAAGCCATTGAAATTTAATGGGGATTGCACTGAATCTGTACATTAATTACTTTGGGTAGTATGTCATCTTAACAATATTCTCATCTAATCTATAAACATGACATGTTCTTGCACTTATTTATGTCTCTAGTTTTTTTTTAGTCATGTTTTATAGTTTTCACTAATCAAGTCTTTTACTAACTTGGTTAAATTTATCCCTAAATATTTCTTCCTTTCCCTACTATTATAGATGAATTTGTTTTCTTGATCTCCTTTCCAGAATATTCATTGCTAATGTATAGAAATATAACTTATTTTAGCATGTTGATTTGTACTCTGAAACTTGGTTGAACTGTTATTAGCTCCAGAAGCTTTGGGGGTTTTTGTTTTGTTTTGTTTTGTTTTTGGTGGCATCATTAGCATTTTCTACATACATGATTATGTTATCTGCTAACAATGGTAATTTTACTTCTTTCTTTCCAATTTGGACGTCTCAACTTAATTAGTCTAAATATGACGGTACCTCTTTGCTGAAAGGGCCCTCCATCTAGATCCTTTTAGTGAGATGTGAATGAAATGGATGGATATCAAAGTCTTCTTCAGACATTGGAATGTAAACTTGATCCCACACAGAAGTTCATAAGAACTACCCAGGGATGGACAGTGATTGGGATTGCTTTATCCTATGACTTCATCAAGCACACAAGTCCTAACCTTTCTTCCTTGCTTCCTCCATCTTATTCCCTCACTTCTCATCTTTCCTATCCATTATCTATGTATCAGTCTCCTATTGATGCTAGAAAAAATTGCCATAAATTTTGTGGTTTAAAATAACTGAAAAGTATAATCTTCAGTGTAGGAGGTCAGAAGTATAAAATGGATCAGAAGAGCTGTGTTCCTTCTGAAGGCTCTAAAAGGAGAATCCACTCCTTGACTTTTCCAGTTTCTGGAGGCCTTTCACACTGGCTTCCTTCACCTAAAATTATGCTTATTTAAGGTTATTCCATGTCTTTTTATGAGTCGATAGTTCATTGCTCTTTATTACTAAATAACTTTCTTTTCCCACAGTTGGTTTATCCATTCAGCTATTGAAAAACATCTTGGTTGCTTCCAGGTTTTGGCAATTATAAATAGAGCTGCTATAAACATTTATGTCAGATATTTGTGGGGACATAAGTTTTCAACTCATTGGAGTAAATACCAGAGTGTGATTGGTAGATCATATAGTAAGTATATGTTTAGTTTTGAAAGAAACTGCCACACTACCTTCCAAAGTGGCTGTATCATTTTGTATTCCCACCAGCAATGAGTGAATTCACCTGTTGTTTCACATCTTCACCAGCATTTGGTGCTCTCAGTGTTTTGGATTTTAACCAGTGTAATAATTGTAATTGCTGTTTTAGTTTGAAATTCTCTCATTACATATGATGCTGTGTGCTTTTTTCATATGCTTATTTGACAACCATGTATCTTCTTTGGTGGGGTCTGATCAGAATTTTTCCTTGTTTTTAATTGGGTTGCTTGTTTTCTTATGGTTAAATTTTAAAAGTACTTTGTGTATTTTGTATACCAGTTTTTGTTTGTTTGTTTTTTTTTGTTTACTACCAATGTGTTTTGCAAAGCTTTTTCTCCCAGACTGTGGTTTGCTTCATGTTCTTTTTGATAATGAATATATTTTGTCTGGGAAGTGTCTGTTTGTATTGCCTACTTTCTACTAGGTTGATTGTCTCTGTATTACTGACTTATAGGAGTTCTTTAAACATCCTGGCCACTAGTCCTTTATTAGCTATATATTTTATGAATATTTTCTCTTTTTATGCCATTTGTCTATACATTTTCTTAATAGTTTATCTCGATGGACAAAAAATTTAAATTTAATAAGATCAAATTTAGTATTTTAATGTATATTGCCTTCCTTAAAATTTCTTTAAAAATATTTAACTACATCAAGTCTCAAAAATACTTTCCTATTGTTTTCTCTTAAGGCTTTATGATTTAGTTTTAAAGTTTAGGTCGATGGTCTCTTTTGATTTAATTTTGTGTATAGTGTATAGCATAGTAAGAGAACAGAAGCATAAAATTTTAAAGTATTAGAGTGACTAAGATTGTAAGCAAGGTGTATGTAGGATCCAGTGAGGGCATAAAGGAGGCAGAATTAGGGATGATTTCATAAAGGTGACTTCAGACTTGAGTCTTCAAGGATGAAAAATATGTGATGGGCAGATCAGAGGAAAAGGGCATTTTCAGAGGAGAAAACACCAGGTGCAAAGGCATGGAGAAATAAAGTATCATGGCATAGTCAAGGAACTTCAACAGTTTCGTGAACTACAAAGTATGTACTTGGTGGGCGGAGGGGAAGGGGGCAGTGTCTGAGGCAGTATTTGAAGGGTGTCTGAAGAGGTGGAATCGCGGGGCTTTTGCTAAGCTGCCACATCCCTAGCATGTGAATTATTTACCTCTAGCACCCCCCTTCCATAAGGAATTTGTCCATTTCAGCTCACCCATTGCCAGAATGGGCCCAGACTACGTCAGTTTCCTCTTTTACAGGTGATTTCACTGTAGTGTCTGTTTGTCCTCCTTCCTGTCCTGAGACTCCCAGCAAAGGAGAGTAATTCCCACAGAGGTTCTAGGCTCCAGGCAGAGAATCTCTGCCTGGCTCCTGAGACCAAGGAAACAGAAATCTCACCCCCTCATTTCAGAATCATTGTGAGCGGACAGCAAAATAAACGAAACACATGTAGAGTCGTTAATACAATGTCTCTCCGTGTATCAACTGACTGCCTACACAATATTGCGTGTTCTTTTATTTATGGTGGGACACAGTGGAGGTGAAGAAAATTGTGTGTAGCAAAAAGACAAAGTATTCTAATGTCCCTTAATTTTCCAGGCTTTAAAAAGACATGCACAAGGAGGTTTGCTGCATGCTGCCAATAGATTTAGTATTCGTTCTGAATGGTTTCTATGAAATTCAAGGCTTTGCTGTAAATGTTTCATAATTTATTTAATTAAATAGCTTTTTACTTGCATTAAATGCATTTATATAAAACACAATGATATTAGCAGAGAACCAGCTTTGTAATACATGAGGAAGATTTCTTTTATAGAATTCTAATGACATTTCAAGACACAGAGCAGCAAGGGATAGAGAAGGAGACAAAAAATGGAAGAGGAGCAGGAGGGAAGAGGAGGATGTGGGAGAGCTGAAGAGACTGGCACTCACTGGTCCAGAGGAAAAGAAGGTGTTTGTAGAAAGACAGTGAGCTTTCTAAAACTGGGGCAAGCTTGTTTATTTGTGTTTGCTCTGCAGAGTCCTTAGTACTGTGTAACGCACAACTTTGAAGTGGAATAAATATTTGGTGGACTCCAAAAGTTGAGGCAGAGGAAGAGGGAAGAAAAGCCAGAGCCAAGGAATAGAGTGGGGCCACAGTGGAGGGTGAAGTGGAGTGAGGAACAGGGAAGCACACGAAGTGGGAAGGGAAGTAAGAGACAGAAAAGGGTAGGAAAGAAGGAAGGAGAAAGCAAACAGAGACGAATAGAGGGAAAACAGAAGAAGACAACAGGTTAGGGGTTTGGTGACGTTCCCATAGACTGGGCGGTCCTCACAGGACACCTCATGAGGACATGGTAACCTCACTATCCCCCAAAGCCTGGGACTCCCATTCATACCCTTAGCTTAGAGGTACTATGCTTGTGCAAGCCAGCCTGTACCTAGTGAATCTCTGCATGCACTTGGAGATATGACACAGTGAACCTGCTCTAAGAGGACCACAGACCAGATTGTAAGGGGGGCCTGAAGCTGGTGTCTGAGGGACAGGTGCAGTCACTTCTGCTCTGGGAAGGCAAGGCAGCCAACTTCTAGGGATGGCATCCCCACCTCCAACTCCACTCCACCCAAATGAACATGTACAAATCAAGGACCCAGCTGGATGCATCAAGGAAGCAAGAAGAGGGTCAGCACAGAAGGCACCCCTTTTATTCTATAGTCTAGTGTGTAGAGGGAGGGGGATAAGAAATTGTTAGACATCTATCATATACCAGACTCTGTACTAGGTGTTTTGTAATATCATGTAACCCATAGAACTATGTAAAACAAGTAATATTATCCCTATTTTTATAGATAAGTAAACTAAGGTTCATAGATTCTTCATACCTTGCCCAAACCATAAGTGATAGAGTGGGGATTAAGACAAGTATGCAACGAATATAACACAGGATAAAGCTCTACTCATAGTTCTTTGTGACCTGAAGTACAGTACAGTGCCTGTGAAATTATAAGTTTCTCAATACATATTTATTGAATGAATGGATGAATAAAAGAAGCTAAGTGCCTAAAGAACTCTAAGGTGAAGGAATATTATGTTTGGCTCTGGAGAACTAAGGAGACATCATGGAATTGGTGACATATAGAGTGCTCTTTTAAGGATATATAGATTGTGATGAGCAAGAATGCTGTGGGGGCAGAGAGGGAAAAAAAATCTAGGTACAGAAGGACCCAAATTTATCCATACAAGTCCCTACTGCCAACCCTCTAGTTTGATCAGATCACACTCATTTGTTTTCCCAAACTACTTGGCAGATGACATTTGTCAGCCTTGTTCTGCACAATGTATTTTAGACAGATATGAACAGGATGAATAGAAAGAGTGCACACGTATTTAATTGTGGATGACATAGCCTGTTATGGGTCACTAATAGATTGGATCACAAAATAAGGATTCAAAAATAATTTTGAAAAGATGGGCTAAAGCCAATAAAGCTGACATTTACAGAGATAAATGTAGAGTCATTTATTCGATAAACATTGTGGAGGGCACCTGGGTTTCAGGACCCTTGCTAGTTCCTGGGGATGGAGAGGAGCTGATATTTGAGCTGCGTTGTCAAGAAACAAAGAGGAGTTTTTCAAGGGAAAGGATGGGATAAAGCACTCCAGGAAGAAAGAATGACATCAGCAAAGTCGTGGAGGCACAGAAAACACGATGTTTTGGGGAAGTTTGAGTGGTTTCTTTATTTATTGTATAAATGTGTACTGAATGTCACTCACATGCCAGACAAAGGCTAGATGCTGGGAACACAGTGCTGAGAGACAGACCTGACCTTTTTTGGATGGACTTGTGCTAATTTCTATAAAGGATAGTAACAGAGTAACAAGATGATTGAGAGAGATTAACAGTGTGGGGGTGCTTCCATTATACAAAGATAGAGGGGTCAAGGAGGGTGACCAGCATTCCAGGGTGCCCAGGCTGTTCCTATGTCAGCAGTGAAAGTAAAAGTACAGCATCCTGGGCCATGACCCAGATATACAGGATGGTTAGTCATGCTAGCAAGGAAGGCTTCTCGAAGGAAGTGGCAGCTAAACTGAGACATCATAGATTCCAGTGGGTCAGCTTTTCAAAGACATGGGGACAGCTTTACCAATGAGGGGTCAGTGCATGCATAGGCCTTCCGGACATTTTCCACAGCAATCCTTACAAAGTTTTCCTCTCTCCTAAGCCCCCAGGTTTACCCAGTAGGATCAAGATATCTGTCGGCAGATCACCTGGCTGACCTCCAAGGGGTTGTTGTAGAAGTAGAGGAGCTGGGATATGTGTAGTAGACATCGCCCTGAGGAGGCCCACAGCCTCTCAAAGGCAATGTGTCAGAAAGCGAATTCTCTTCCTCACGCTTTCCCTCTCTCTCTCGCTCTGTCTCTCAGGTTCCCACTCACAGTGATGCTCTCTTTCCCTGCAGCTAGTGGTGGAGTTTTATGGGTGGCACTCTCTACAGGCTAGCACTCCCACTCCTCCACCTTGGTGGCAGAGCTGCTCCCTTGTCTCTCACTATTTCTCCCCATCTCCCTCCCACACATTCGCTGCACTGCAGACAGCTGGGTCCTAAAAGGCCCAGCCTAGAGCCTGACAAAATCTGGTAACTTTTGGTTGTTACCACTGTCACCATCAAAAGGAAAACCAGTCTATAACATATTCTTGCTCGAGCGCCTTCTAAAGCTCTCTACTGCCTTCATGGTGAAACCCACAATTCTGTTCACTGCCTGTGTTTCTAGCTCCTTTTAGCACTCTGCGGCTGAAGCCTTCCTTTTCTGCCAGAGCTCCTTGTGGTATCACCTCGCCTTCCATATCCTGCACCTTCATTGTCTTGATCAGCATCCACCAGGACTAAGCAGAGAGGTCTCATCCTCAGTGAGGTCCTCCTTGACCCTTACAGTCTGCACTGATCCACTGATACAGCCTGCAGTTTCCAGGGGTAGTGCCCTGTCTCCCCAATCCCGGGTGCTCTCCAGGTCTTATTGACATTTGCAATACCAGCACTCTGCCCAGCTCAAAGCACATAGCAGATGCTCAGGAAATGTGCCAAATTAGTGAAGACTTTCTTCCCTAGCCAAGAGACTCTTTTCCACCCCATTGTCTTCCTTTAGTGAGTTTTTCTTTCACATTCATAGTTCAAGTTCTCTTTCAGAAAGCTTTCCTAACCCTGCTCCCCAGGCCAGGAGGAATCTTTAACCACTCCTATCCCTGGCCTCCTAGCTCCTGCTTCTTTCTGCTGCTGAAGCACTTATCCCCTTGTTTATTTGCAAATTGCTTGCATTTTTGTCTCCTGGCTACACTGTGAGCTCTTCCAGGGAAGGGAGGGAGGATCTCCTTCATCTTTGCACATTCAGCACTTTGCATAGTACTTGGCAAGGAGCAAGCATTCAGTGCAAATTTGCTGAAGGATTGATTGAATGAATGGAGAGAATTCTGTGCAAGGAGCCAAAGTGCCACTCACTTCAAGGGTCATTTAGAAGAACAATACCTTCCTTTGCTCTGAATGAAGGCAACACACCCAAGCATCTGTTTGCACAGCTTTGGGAACTGGATATAGATAGTCTAAAAACTTAAGGAAAAATAAAAAAAATAAAAATAAATAAATAAAAACTTAAGGAAATTCGCCAATAATAAACTCTTAGATTTTCTGTCACTGTAAAAGCACAATTAGTACATGATAAACACAAAAATGACTTTTCAGATAACATAGAACTTACAGAGCATGCTGAGGGAGGGACATAAACTACATTGCAGTGCAATCACTTCCTGGCTAGAGGTAAGGACAAAGGGAACACAGAAATTGTGACCCCAATTAGAGATTTTCTATGAATAATATTGCATGCACTAGAAGAAATAGCCGTACATGTCACTGTGTGAGCTTGTTCAAGAAGCGTGGAGGTGGCTGAGGACCCCATCTCTAAGGTCTGAGCACTTGATTCCTATCCTTGCCCCTTGGGGCTCACAGTGAATAATGTGACTGAACCACACAGTAGCTGGATGAACACATTAGTGCTACATCAGGGTTTGGCTTCCATGTTTCCAGAGAGAAGGATATATCAGAAGAGAACCACCCCTCCTACTGCAATTTCCTTTCTTTAGGTCAGTTCCCAAATCCCTAATGTGTGGCTATACCAGAAAGGCCCTAATGGTTCTCTAAATTCTTCATGTGCGATGTCATGATTCCAGGCCAGCACATTCTGGGACCCTGCTCTCTACCCTGGAGAGAACTTCATACACAGGGTCAGTCTCAACTGAGTCTTCCTCTGGCTTCTTACTGTCCAAGCTGCACCCCTAGGGGAAGAGCAAGCACCCCAGGGAGGAAGAAGTGTGGTGCAAAGACCAGCACCTCCTGGGGAGGTGAGGCTGGATTCTACCCCATGTGTCGGTAGCCTGCAGGGCCCTGGCTCTAGGTAGGATCTTAGTCTCCTCAACTACAGACACCAAAGGATTGCTCTGGTACTTGGAAAGGCCTCTCCCAGAGCAGGATTCCTGTGCTCAGAACGACCTTGGAGAGAGGCAGAGCCCCAACAAAGGGAACACAAGGGCCAGGCAATGCAAGTGAGGAGGCATTGAAATGTTACTGAGTGCCAGGCACTAAGCTAAGCAATGTAATGGGATTTAAACCTCAGAAAAATCAAAAGAAGTAGGTATATAACCTCATTTTACATATGAGGAAATGAGTTTGTAGAAGATAGGCAGCTTGTTTGGAGTTATACAGCTCGTAAGTGATGGCCAGAGTGGGATTTGCATTCCAGGTCTGTCTGACTGATACCCACACTACTGCCTGCCATTCACACATCCCCTGCAGGGCACAGGGACTCCTGAGAGCACCTGGCCTTACTGGGGCTCTTCTATTCAACACTTGGGAAGGCATGACACCTGCAGAGGGCACACACTGGGGTTTCCAGGCCTTCTGACATGTTGCTGGCATATAGAACATCCAGACTGCTTTTTAGTGCCTTGTTATAAAACTTCCCTAGCCACCTTAAGCTACACCCAGGCATACTGGGAGCTTGTGCAACCTCACCTGGCTAGGGGCAGAAGTTCTTTCAGATCCTGGATGTGTCTTAAACCAAGTGAAATCTGGCTCTTCCAGTTTCTCAAGTTCCCCACTGAGGCATTCATTCACTCAACAAATGTTTATTGATATCTACTAGGTCCTGGGACAGAGGTTTCCAGGGGTGACATCTAAGTGACACAAACACGTTAATTTGGAGCTGGGGAGAGCAGGAGCCCTTTAATTAGCTCATTGCTCTGTCATAGCACAGATTCTCTTGTCAGGTCAGCTTGATTGTACATCTGGCAGATGCCGAGAACTTTTAAATGAACTGTTTAGAATAAGCACCAATTAAAGCATAAGGCAAATTCAGCTTTGACATCTTCCAACTTGCTTGTTCTTAGCATGAGTATTAATTGAGGCATTGCTGCTGAAACGCCACACTGACGGCCTGCTAGGCCATGTGTGCACCCAAGAGCAGAGACTAGGAACCAGAGACTCAAAGTAAAGCGGGTCTAGAGGCTCGTCTAAAAGGGCAGTTGGTCTCAAGAGGAGAAAGTGACTGTAATGCTTTTCAATCTCACTATTCAAATCTGGGAACTATATTTCTTAGTTGTTGAGTATTTTGCTTACATTAGCTTAACTGCTTAATCAAACAGCTCCAACATATCAATGGTTTAATATAATGCAATTTATTAATTATGCACTGTGTTGGTTCTTATTGCTGCTGAAACAAAATGTCACAAGCTTGGTTTGAAACATAAATTCTCACAGTTACAGAGGACAGGAGTCTGACATAGGCCTCACTGGGCTTAAATCTAGGTGTCCTGAGGGCTGCATTCCTCTGGAAGTTCTGGGGCAAAACCATTTCCTGGCCTTGTCCAGCTTCTAGATGCCTCCAGCATTCATTGGCTCATGGCCCCTCCTTCACTTTCAAAACCAGTCACTGCCTCACTCCACCTCTGCTTCAGCACTTATGTCTCCTCCTCTTACTCTGAGCCTCCTGCATCCCTCTTTCCTTTGGAAGGATCCTTACAATTACAGTGGGCCATTGGATAATCCAGAATATTGTTCCCATCTCAAGATTACATCAGCAAAGTCCCTTTTGCCAGAAGGTAACATGTTCACAGGCTTTGGGGATTAAGATGTGGATATTTCTAGGGGGTTAATTTTCTGCCAATAACACTCAAAATATCCAGCTGATCTGGATCATGGAATATCTGGATCATGGAATGTCTTTTTTGTTGTCTTTTCTGGACCCAGGCTCCTTACTTCCTATGACACTTCTGAGGCCTCATGGTCTCCTTTCAGCTGGCAGAAGAGGGAAAGGGAAAAGAAGCCTGTCTGTAAATGCACATTTTCTTATGTTTCAAGTACAGGAATCAGGGGCTAAAAATGGGACTGTCACTACTCACTATTACCACTAGTGACCCACCTGCAAAATTTTTGCTTCCTGTCACCACAATCTTATTTTCTATTGGCCTAGGGGTCTTTGTTCCAAAGGGAGGAATGCTTCCACCAGAAGACACAATGATGATTCGACTGAACTGTAAGTTAAGACTGCCACCTTGTCACTCTGGGCTCCTCGTGCCTCTGAATCAACAGACGAAGAAAGGACTTACGTTGTTGGTTGGAGTGACTGATCCTGACTGCCAAGGGAAATTTGTACTGCTACTTCAGGTAAGGAAGAGTATGTCTGGAATATAGGAGATCCTTTAGGGCATCTCTTAGTATCACCGTGCCCTGTGATTAAGGTCAATTAAAAACTATAGCTCAACTCAGGTAGGACTGCTAATGGTCCGGACTCTTCAGGAATGTCAGTGTCGATCATCCCATCAGGTAAAGAACCACAGCCAGCTGAAGTACTTGCTGAAGATGAAGGGGATAGGGAATGGATAGTGGAAAATAGTTATGAATATCAACTACAACCAGGTGACCAATTTACAGTAACAAAGACTGTAATTGTCATGAGTATTTCTTCCTTCATTTGTAATAAATATGTGTATATCTGTTTTCTTTTCTCTCTTATCTCTTTATCATGTAACATAAGATATATTGACTTGTATTTAATTATTGTTAATTTTGTATTGTGCTATTAGTTATGGAATATCAAGGAGAAGAGTGAAAATCACCCAAAGACTTTGCATTCTCTTCTGGCGAGAGGGCTAGTGCTTTTGCTTGTACACACAGTAGTTATATCATTTTAGGCAGAGTTATTACTTTGTTATTGTGTTTATCTGGAGATTAAGTTTAGTTTAAGGCTATGCATATGTGCCAAGTTGACAAGCAATGGATTTGTGACGGCTAATTTTATGTGTTAACTTGACTGGGCCACAGTACCCAGGTATTTTTTTTTTTTCTTTTTCCCCCAAATACTTTTATTTTATTTTTTCAGTGTTACAAGATTCATTGTTTATGTACCACACCCAGTGCTCCATGCAATACGTGCCCTCCTCAATACCCACCACCAGGCTCGCCCATCCCCCCACCCCTTCCCCTCCAAAACCCTCAGTTCCTTGTTCTGAGTTCACGGTCTCTCATGGTTCTTCACCCCTCCGATTTCCTCCAAATTCATCCCTCCCCTCCCTCTCACAATGTCCTCCATGTTTTTCCTTACGCTCCACCCGTAAGTGAGACCATATGATAATTGACTTTCTCTGCTTGACTTATTTCACTCAACATAATCTCTTCCAGTCCAGTCCATGTTAAAATAAAAGTTGGGTATTCGTCC
>JAPYYM010002505.1:0-12198 GCA_028534135.1 Potos flavus
TTGTTATGAACATAATTTTGGACCTCATGGAGTCCCTGACAAAGTCATAAGGACCCCTAGAGATCTCCAGACAATACTTCAAAAACCTCTGCTCTAGAATAATGACTCTTAACCCAAGGTTGCCTTCACCACACCAGTAACACCTACAGAATGTTTTGAGAATATCTTGTGTCTCTGCGCCGCCTGGGGCCAGCAGCTCGGTGCCTGTGGCCAGGCAGGAGCCTGTACGCAGCCCTAGTAGAAAAGATCTTCTCTAAACAATGGACTCTAGGCTTTTTTTGACTGTGTGTCCCTACTGGCAAACATATTTTACCATATCAATGGATCCTGCACTTTGTAAAACACGCAAAAAAAAAAAAAAAAAAAGAGAGAGAGAGAAAACCAAAACAAAAAAAAAATTCTACCATATTCCAGCCATGCCCCAGTGAATCATATGCACACACTTTGAAGACAACTATAGAGATCATCTTGCAAATTTCTCTACCTCTTTGCCTTTTCTTGGGCTGTCTTCCTGGATGCCCTTCCTGCCTTCCTCTCCCGTCTCCCTTCTCCCTTCACCGGAATCTGGCAGAGTTCCTTATGTTCTGCGTTCTGCCAGATATCATAGAAAGAACCGGATATTTTGTAAAAGAAATTTTAGGTTCAGACCCTGCCTCCGTGGCCTGTTAATTATTCAGATTTGAGCAAGTTACCTCCCGACTCTCTGAGTCTCAGCGTCCTCAACTGTAAAATGCTCCTTAAATGTTCTCTAAGATGTATTAGGGAACTTCTCCCCACTCATCCTACCAGAAAATGTTCTTCTCTATCAATAACTGAGCTAATGGTTCTCATCACTGAGGACACATTAGAATCACCCAGGGGGCTTTTAAATCAAACCAATGTCCAGAGATTTCCACCTTTAATTGGCCTGAGATGGCAGTCTTGGGTATTGTTTTGTTTTGTTTTTTTAAGTTCCGATGAATCTAATATGCAGCCAGGATTTGGAATCAGTAGTAACCAAAAAAGCACTATTTTCACAGACGCAACAAAGAGAAAGAGAACACAGTTACACCATGCACCTGGGGCATTTGAAGAAGGCAGATGTCTTCAGGGTGCCTGGGTGGCTCAGTGGGTTAAAGCCTCTGCCTTCGGCTCAGGTCATGATCTCAGGGTCCTGGGATCGAGCCCCGCATCGGGCTCTCTGCTCAGCATGGAGCCTGCTTCCCCCTCTCTCTCTGCCTGCCTCTCTGCCTACTTGTGATCTCTCTCTCTCTGTCAAATAAATAAATAAAATCTTAAAAAAAAAAAAAGAAAGCAGATGTCTTCTTTCAGGTGGTGCCTTCCTCAGGTGATCAGCCTGTCATCTACAACCCCACAGGTGGCATTATCACTATGTGCCTTTTTCCGCATAAAAGCTCCATCTTCCAGAGGCAATAATATATTAACCAAGATCAGAGATACATTAGTGTATTGGTAATTTACATGAGAACAATTTACTACCAAAGAGGTACAAACACTTGCACCCTCTGGTCAGTGCACCCCCTCATCAGAGGCTCACTCTATGAGAATCCTTATTAGGATGCCTGGCAAGCCTGGAATCAGATCAGGGGAGCTAGTGTCTGAGTTCACGGGACAGATGCACTCTTCTAGGTACTGGGCTAGGCCCATCTCTAGGTCCCAATGGTCAAGTCTTCTTTCCTTACACGGCAGGAGTCCAGGATGCTGTCTCCTGCCGATGGTACTTCGATGGACCATGTCTGCTTTTGAGACTCTGCCTGTTCTTTGTGTCACTACCCCAACTTCTGATTGGCCCACTTTCCTCTAATCATGTCAACACCTTCAGTTCAGCCACAGTCTGTCTGTTCCCGTGACTTTGTACACTTCTGAACTGGTTTGTTATTTAACTCACAGAGGAAATCTCTATTTCCAAGCTACACCCATGTCCAGTTAAGATCTAAGAATCTTGAGTTTATAGGTAGTAACTTGGGAAATCCTTAGAGATCGTTAGAATAAGATGATACTTACTATATTACTATAATAATATATATAATAATATATTACTATAATAATACTTTATCATATTTAAAATGACATCCAGCTGTCAGTCTACACAGGAATCAAAGTAGAAGACATTATTTACAGCATGAGGAATCCTAGCAAACACAAGCATGAATTTGTTAATATTAAGAAACCTGGAGTCCTGAAATGACTAAGGAGAGAATTGGAATAAATCCCTCTCTTGCTGTCTTCATCCACCCCCACCCCTCACCTAACTACCCACCCCTGCCTTTAAAACAATACTGATGGGCACCTGGGTGGCTCAGTCGGTTAAGCATCTGCCTTCAGCTCAGGTCATGATCCCAGGGTCCTGGGATTGAGTACCATGTCGGGCTCCCTGCTCAATGGGAAGTCTGCTTCTCCCTCTCCCTCTGCCCCTCCTCCCCACTTGTGCGCTCTCTTTCTCTCTCTCTCTCTCTCTCTCTCTCTCAAAAATAAATAAATAAATAAATCTTTTTAAAAATTTAACAAATGAAACAATACTGATCTATTTATTTTCCAGTCCTGTGATTCAGGGCAATTCTGCTCAGGGCTTAGGGACCTAGACTTCATTCAAGTCCTTGTTCCCCAGATCCTCCAGGTCCGGGGTGTCCTGTGTCCTCTATCAACAGGCATTGTGAAGGTGAAATCACCTAACATGTTGGTTGACTGTTGAACACGTTTCACAAATCTATAATGCTTCTCTGTGAATTCCAGTTTTGTAGTTAGATTTTCCAGTAGAACAATGAGTCAGAAAATAGGAAGTAGCTAGCTAGCACTTCACACTTTTCATGCTTATCTTTAGAAAACTTAAACAGAAAATGACTTAAACTCATGTAAAATGACTAGATAGAAGCCCGGTGGTTGTTTTATATTTTCCTCAGGATTTAAACACATCAGGTTTGTGGGTTTTAAAGCAGGCACCTGAAAGTAAAAGTATTTGTCATATTATTAGCTGTTTCTCAGTTTTCACAGTATTATATTTTCTATCTCATGTCCGAAATTACATTTTGTTTAAAACACCATATTCGAAGTAGAAAATATTTCAAATATTCAACATTTGAATAGCTAAAATGGCAACTGACCTTTTCTTATCCGAAACTGAGACCTCCAGCTTTCTAATAGCTGAAACAGATTGAAGACAAAGCATGCAAAATGACAGCCAGTAAAGAAAAATGTATTCAATAAATGAATATTAAAAAGGAATGGTCTTTTTCGCAGGGGAAAAAAACAAGAATAGTTTTGCAGAGTGGAAAGGAAATTGTTCCCACAGAAGCTTCTGGATCCCCAGAAGGATCAGCCCTATTGGCCCAGCACAAGCTACACAGGAACCCTAGGGGCAGCAGAATAGTTTTTGGGCCTGTGGAAAATGTACCACAATTATTTTTAACCACAGAGTTTAGAAATATATTTCTTAAACTGACTTGATGCTTCTTTTGTTGTCTACGTAGGATTTCGTATTTTTGAAGAAAGGACAACTTGGTATTGCAGGTCCAAGTAAATCCCCTCATGTCTCTTCCATCCTCAATACACATCCAAGATGATACCCGATTGTCAGAGTATTTGCTAACAGATGTCATAATGACATAGTAGGGATATGTTCCAAACCATCCAGCAAATGGAGAATCATGCTATAAAATATTATTTAATACAAATGAAAATGAAATAAAATGAACCAGAAAATTTTTAATGAAAAAAAATGTTTTTAAAGAAGAGAAGAGAAGAAGGGTCAAATCTGTTCATTTGGAATCTACTGATCCACTCTTTCAGGCTTCCATATCATCAACCAGATTGCCCGGACCACTATACCAGCTTGTTAACTGGTCCTCTTGCTCTCAGTTATGACACCTGCAAACCGTCTTCTGTAGGGCAGCCAGTGGAATTTTTTTCAAGTGTCCATCTAATCAGGTTTATGGACCAATGGGACACCCTAGAACTAGAGGATTTCAGGAGCGAGGACTCGAATGAAGTTGGGGGGGGGGTCCCTGAACTGAGTAGAATTTCACTGAAACACAGTATCTATATTTAATGGCCCTCCGTAGACTTTCAGCTAAATCCAAGCCCCTAAGCTTGGCCCACCAGGCTCTTGGTGATGTGGGCCTGTGGCTCTCTGCGTATGTGCGCACCCGCCTAGAATCCCCGCATGCTGTGAGCCGGCAGCCCAGAGCCTGCCTCTGCTATGCCCTTTTATTCTGCACCACTTTTATTCATTAGCCAACTCCTGTATAGCCCTCAGAATTCAACTGTAGAGTCCCCTAATCTGAGAAACAACTCTGTCTCACTCTTCAGTCTGCATTAACTGCTTTTCCTACATACTCCTATTAAATTGTACACTTTCTATCCCTATTTTGTAATTATCGGTTAACAGGCTTATCATCAATGTGATTTTCTTAAAATAGAAAAACTTACTTATTCTGTGCCCTAAATGCTTAACCCAATGTCTGAAACAGCTTAGTTTAGACTTTGTCTGGAAGCAAATGCTGAGACGGCATTTGAGATCTAATATGTTTATCAGGGATCAGAATTTCATGTTTGGTTCAGGGTCAGCCCTCTCTACTTCCAAAGATGGGCCCAACCGGGACTATATATATATAATTTCTCTTACAGTGATCACCAACCACTATTGAACTTCAGTGAGAAGGCATGTCACCATTGAATTTAACCCTAACAAGAACATCAATGCTAACTTGCATGATGTACAAATACATTATTTTTGTGATTTCTTAAGAGGTTCAACTTGGTTATAAAGAGGATTTATTTGCATAGAATTTCTTAATCAAGATAGTGCTGATTGAATCTACTAGTTGGCAAACTAGAACAAGTCTGGATTTAAAGATTAACACTTAGAAGAGACTTTGGTTTCCCTACTCAGGTTATACATTTTTTGGCTTGCTCCAAAACACCTCATCTTCTCCTTATTCAAATTTATTCCTTGTGTACTCTTTCAACATTTATCGAGTGCCTTTTATATTGCAAGCATTGGGATACAAAGATGAATAAGATACATCCACATCTTTGAGAGACCAGAGAAAGAAAGAAATATGAATACCAAAATTACAATACCATGGAGAAAGTGCTATAATTGATCAAAATTAGGTCAAGAAATAAAAGATACCACTCTAGAAAGTCTAAGCAGAAAGGGATTTATTTATTTATTTATTTATTTATTTATTTATTTAAGATTTTACTTCTGAGAGAGAGAGAGCCAGGAGAGGATTAGAAGGAGAGGGAGAAGCAGACTCCCCGCTGGGTAGGGAGCATGACTTGGGGCTCAATCCCAGGACCCTGAGATCATGACCTGGGCCGAAGGCAGCCACTTAATGGACTTAGCCACCCAGGTGCCCCTAAGCAGGAAGGGATTTAATATAAGAAATGCAATGTTAATAAAACAGAATTATTGGGGGACAGAAGCTCAGAAAAAAAATGTTGATTTTCAAAAAGTAAGGGAATGCAAGAACTGCATTTCCATTCTGCCTATATCTGCTACCTATCTCCATCACCACAGGATAATTGTTTCTTTTGCTTTTCAATGTCTAGTGAGTTCCTCTCAGAGGGCCACTCTAAACAAGAGTCTTGCTAGCAAGATAGCCTGGGAAATGTCATTTCCAGGCCTTCAGCCCCGACCAAGAAAGGGGAGTCTGGAAAATCTGGCAAAGATGCTTGCAACTCACACTGCCCATCTATTACATATAAGAGGATAACTTCTGTATTCTGGAGATAGCCAGGTCAGCATGGATCTACAGGAATCCCATACAGAACTTTCTCCCGGATAAGTCTATGCCAATAAAAACCATATTCTCACATAGGAACTAGCTCTATATTCAAGAGGCCAGGAAAAATTTAAGGGATGTTTCTCAAAAGTCCTCAATATCCACTGTTGTTTTTTTCTTAATTTCTCTCATCTTTTTTTAATTTAAATTCAATTAATTAACATGTAATATATTATTTGTTTCAGGGGTACAGGTCTGTGATTCATCAGTCTTATATAAGACCCAGTGCTCATTACAACACATACCCTCCCCAATGTCCATCACCCAGTTATCCCATCCCCCCACCTCCTCCCCTTCAGCAACCCTCAGTTTGTTTCCTAAGATTAAGAGTCTCTTATGGTTTGTCTCCCTCTCTAGTTTTCATCTTGTTTCATTTTTTCCTCTCTTCCCCTATGATCTTCTGCCTTGTTTCTTAAATTTCACGTATCAGTGAAATCATGTGATAATTGTATTTCTCTGATTGAGTTATTTTGCTTAGCATAATACCCTCTAGTTCCACCCATGTTGTTGCAAATGGCAAGATTTCATTTTTGATGGTTGCATAATATTCCATTGTATACATATACCACTCTTCTTTATCCATTTGTTTGTCAGTGGACATCCGGCTCTTTCCATAGTTGGCTATTGTGGACATTGCTGCTATACATATTGGGGTGCAGGTGCCCCTTCAGATCACTACATTTGTATCTTTGCTCAGTAGTGCAATTGCTGGGTCATAGGGTAGCTCTATTTTCAACTTTTTCAACTCTATTTTTCAACTCTGTTTTCAACTTTTTGAGGAACCTCCCTACTGTCTTCCAGAGTAGGTTGCACCAACATGCATTCCCACCAACAGCGTAGGAGGGTTCCTCTTTTCTCCGCATCTTCTCCATCTGTCATTTCCTGACTTGTTAATTTTAGCCATCCGGGCTGGTGTGAGGTGGTATCTCATTGTGGTTTTGATTTGTATTTCCCTGATGCCGAGTGATATTGAGCACTTTTTCATGTGTCTGTTGGCCATTTGGATGTCTTCTTTGCAGAAATATCTGTTCGTGTCTTCTGTCCATTTCTTGATTGGATTACTTGTTCTTTGGGTGTTGAGTTTGATAAGTTCTTTATAGATTTTGGATACTAGCCCTTTATCTGATATGTCATTTATATCCACTGGATTTTATTCTACTAACTATACAGTATCTGATTTTGATACCTTTTGAGTAACTATTTGGGGGTTAAAGTATCCTGGAAGGTCTGATAGATTAATCTTTCACACTGGAAAGTTGACTGCTCCTGAGATGAACTGTAAGGTCAATTCAAAGTGGAGATTAGTCATCTCTGGCCCCCATCAGATGGAAAAACCATTGAAATAAGAGACAAAAAGTCAGTGTTCAAGACCTAAGAAGGTCAATTATTAACTATGTAAATATCAATAAGTCATTTGACTTCTTAAAGTTAATTTCCTCTTCAGTGAAACAGAATGTAACAAACCTTCCCTCTACCTCTAATAGTTACTTTAAGACTTAAAACTAGGATGAGAAAAGGTATATGAAGATATTTTTGTAAACTATAAATGTTGTGAAGGTCAGAACCCAAGAAAGCTCACATGAAAAGTCTGCCAGGACCTTAGCAAATGGGAGACGAGGATAGGAGGGGAAGCCAGAATTGTGGGGGGACTAACCTAGCTACAGAACAAGGTCCTAAAATGGGCAACCAGATTTTCTAAATCTGTTATAGTGTCCAAAGAGTACAGTAAACTCCATATGGTATCGATATCTAAGAGATCCAATTTGGGGCAAAACAGGACTATCCAGGCAATGGTGATTTTCAGAATCAGGCACTTAGCAGGTTGAGTGTGGCCAATCTGTTTTGAAATGATATCTTATCATTCATTTAGCAGCAGATCAAAGCCCAGGCAGTAGTGTCCCCCATAGTACCTTGGCATGGAGGAAGCAATCAATAAATTTTTATTGACTTGACTAACTGACTAACAAAGTAAATTAATAAATACCTGGTGATAAGAAAGTGTGCTGTCAAGGCCCTGGAAAAGGTGAGTACAGTTTTATAATCTGGTTCCAGGGACGTAGGGGGAATTTTAGTGTTAATCAGGATCAACTGCCCAGTGATATGGGCTGAGCAATCTCTGTGCACGCCAGAAAGAAAAGCAAGGATGCAGCTCATTGGGCTAAAGCTGTAAGAACCCACTCCATGAACAATGGTAGGGCTCCAACATAAATTAAGGATTGCATCTATGGTTAGGGCTGGGGTATTTTATTTACCTCCAGGCTTGATAAGGCCAACTAGGTCAAGACTAGGTTGGAGCTAAGAATGAACACAGCAGGTGCCTAAAGCTTAACAGGAAGTGAAAATATACATTAATGGTTATTGTACTGAGTTGTTAAACAATTACTCACCTAAAAAAATGAAAATTTTGGGGCGCCTGGGTGGCTCAGTGGGTTAGGACCTCTGCCTTCGGCTCAGGTCATGGTCTTGGGGTCCTGGGATCGAGCCCCGCATCGGGCTCTCTGCTCGGTGGGAGCCTGCTTCCCCCTCTCTCTCTCTGCCTGCCTCTCTGCCTGCTTGTCATCTCTCTTTCTGTCAAATAAATAAATAAATTTTTAAAAAATGAAAATTTTGCTTTAAGATCCAGAAGGAGTATAATTTGGATTCACTTTAGTAATTAGCTAATATACAGCTACTAAAATTCCTGTTTTTGAAGAAAAATATGGGGAAATGCTAATTAAATAGAGAAAGAAGTAGATAAAATACTATATACTATTATGATCATAATTCTGTGTGTATATGCATGTGTATATGTATCTAAGAATATACAGAGGTATATATGAAGAGTAAATTGGATATATTCTGAACAAATTGACAAAAAGTTCCAGAAATATATAAACCAAAGTATATTTAGTAGTAAATTAACAGTACTTCCTAAATATGAACAGTATTTACTAAACTGACATACTAAATAAAAATGTTAAAAATTATTTTTATTTTTAATTTATAATTTTGGGTATTTATACAATTTCTGGTGATGGACATATATTCCTTTTGTAATCTTTTTTTAAAAAAGTTTTCTTGGGAGCAGTTCAAGATGGTAGTTCAGGAAGACCCTGAATTCACCTATTCCCATAGGCACACAAAATCTACCGCTACATATAGAACAATTCGCTCTGGAAAGACCTGAAAACTAGCTGAACAACTTATCCACAACAAAGGATAAAAAGTCCACATCAAGACAGGTAGGAAAGCAAGAGGCACAGTCTCACCAAAAACTTCCCTCCTCACCCCCTACACAATGCCCCACAAGCAGGAGGAATCTCAAAAATATGGAGGGTATCCCTGAAGAGTAAGAGATTTGAGGCTCACATCAGGTACACCAACCCTTGGAACCTGCACTGGAGAATTGAGTCCCCAAAATGTCTGGCTTTGAAAACCAATGGGGCTTATGACCAAGAGAACCAAAAGGCTCTAGGAAACTGAGACTCGACTCTTAAAGAGTTCCCATACAGACTCACTAATCCCTGGAAGCAGCACAAAACCCGGTAAGTGAAGATAGTTTAAGGGACCTATGGAACAGCCTCAAGTGGAGCAACATTCACATCATGGAAGTCCCACAAAGAAAAGAGAGATAAATGGACAGGAAACATATTTGAAGCAATAGTGGCTAAAAACTTCCCTAACCTGCAGAAGGAAACAGACATCCAGATCCAGGAAGCACAGAAAGTTCCAAAGAAGATGAATCCAAAAAGATCCATGCCAAGACACATTATAATTAAAATATCAAAAGGTAAAAATAAAAAGAGAATCTTAAAAACAGCAAGAGAAAAACAACTTGTTATGTATAAGAGAAGTCCCATGTGTATCAGTAGATTTTTTAGCAGAAATTTTGAGGGCCATGAGAGAGTGGCATGATATATTCAAAGTGCTGAAAGCAAAAAGCTTCCAACCCAAAATACTCTACCCACCAAAGTTATTGTTCAAATTGAAAAAGAGATGAAGAGTTTTCTAGACAAGCAAAAGCTAAAGGAGTTCAACATCACTAAACCAGCCTTAAAGAAATGTTAATGGGACTTCTTTAAGCTGAAAAGAAAGGACACTAATTAGTAATAAGAATACATATGAGGGGCGCCTGGGTGGCTCAGTGGTTTAACGCCTCTGCCTTCGGCTCAGGTCATGATCTCAGGGTCCTGGGATCGAGCCCCACATCGGGCTCTCTGCTCGGCGGGGAGCCTGCTTCCCCCTCTCTCCTTGCCTGCCTCTCTGTCTACTTGTGATCTCTCTTTCTGTCAAATAAATAAATAAAATCTTAAAAAAAAAAAAAAAAAGAATACATATGAAAGTGAAAATCTTGCTCGTAAAGGTAAATATATAGTAAAGATGGCAGACTAATCACATATTGCTAGCATAAAAGTTAAATAAATAGTAGTAAAAATAACTACAATTATAAAAATTAAATGAAACACAAAATTTAAAAATGTGAAATGTGATATCAAAAACATAAAATGTGGGGGAGGCGAGTAAAAATGGAGTTTTAGAATGCATTCAGGCTTAACTTGCTAACATCTTAAAATATACTAGTATAGATATAGGCTGCTGTATGTAAATCTCATGGTAATCACAAGAGCAAAAACCTATAGTAGATACACAAAATATAGTGAGAATGGACTCTAAACATAACAGTAAAAAAAGGTACCAAGCCACAAAGGAAGAGGGCAAGAAAAGAAGAAAAAAAGAAAAACTACAAAACAGCCAGAAAACAATTAACAAAATGGCAATAAATGTATACCTATCTATAATCACTTTAAATGTAAATTGACTAAACTCTCCAATCAAAAGACAGAATGGCTGAGTAGATAAATGCACAAACAAACAAAAACAATCATCTACATGCTGTTAAAAAGACTCATCTCAGATGTAAGGATGCACACTAAAAGTGAAGGGATGGAAAAAGATATGTCATGCAAATGGAAATCAAAAGAAAGCTGGAGTAGCTATACTTATATCAGAAAAAAATAGATTTTAAAACAAAGACTGTAATAAGAAACAAAGATTACAATATGTAGTGATATCCAACAAGAATATTTAACATTTATAAATATTTATGCACCCAAACTAGAAGTCCCATTTATTTATTTATAATTTAATTATAAATTTATTTATATTTACATATAAATATATACTTACATTTTATATTTCTATATAAACATATATATTTCTATATTTATTTATATTTAGTATATATATAAAGCAAATATTAACAGACCTAAAGAAAGAAATTGACAGTGATACAATAAATATTAGGGGATTTTAATACCGCACTTACATCAGTGTATGGATCATCCACACAGAAAATCAATAAGGAAACATTGGCCTTAAACAACAACACATTAAACCAGACGGACTTAATATTACTATATACAGAACCATCTATTCAAAAGCAGTGGAATACATATTCTTCTCAAGTGCACATGGAATGTTCTGCAGGATTGGTCATATTTTCAGCCACAAAACAAGTCTCAGTAAATTTGGGAAGATTGAAATCATATTAAGCATCTTTTCAGACCACACTGGTACAAAACTAAAAACCAACCACAAAAATAGAACTAGAAAATCACCAATGTGTGGAGATTAAATAATATGCTGCTGAAAGCCAATGGATTTATGAAGAAATCAAAGGAGAAATTAAAAAAATATATATATCTTTAGACAAATGAAAATGAAAATATGACATACCAAAATCTATGGCATGCAGCAAAAGCCATACTAAGAGGAAAGTTCACAGCAATACAGGCCTCCCTCAAAAACGAGAAAAATCTCAAGTAAACGATCTAACTCTTCACCTAAAAGAACTAGAAAAAGAGGAACAGATGAAGCCCAAAGTCAGTGGAAGAAAGGATATAATAAGGGTAAGAATAGAAATAGATAAAATAGAGACAAAAAAGACAATAGAAAAAATCAATGAAACTAAGAACTAGCTCTTTATAAAGATAAACAAAAATAATAACACTTTAGCTAGACTCAGTGAATGAGAGAGAGTCCAAATAAATAAAATCAGAAATGAAAGAGGGAAAGGTACAGCTGATACCTAAGAAATACACAGTTTCATAAGACACTACTATGAAAAATTATATGCCAACAAATTAGACAACTCAGAAGAAATGGATAAATTCCTGGAGATACTCAATCTTCCAAGACTGAATTGTGAAGAAATAGGAAAACTGACTAGACCAATTACTAAAAGGAGATTAAATCAGTAATAAAAAACCCCCAACAAACAAAAGTCCAGAACCAGATGGATCTGTAAGTAAATTCTATCAAAGATTCAAAGAAAATTTAATACCTACCCTTCTTAAACTTATGCAAAAAAATTGAAGAGGAGAGAATGTTTCCTAATTCATTTTACTAGACCAGCATTACCCTGATACCAAAA
>JAPYYM010002506.1:0-12198 GCA_028534135.1 Potos flavus
CTGGGTCTGGGCGTAATTGGGGTTTTCGGGTGTAGTTAAAATCAGCCTGATTTTAACTGAGGGTGTCAAAATGGCAGGATACATTACTTTAAAAAGGCCACAATCCCAATCTGCCTCACAACGAGTGAGAACAGCATGCCGTTGAAAAAGGTGCTGTCTGACGTTTTCGTACCTATTCATCTTTTCTTAATATCTATTGACCTCCCTGTATTTAGGCACTTTCCTGTAATAGAAAAAAAGAGTAGGAGGTGGTCCGAGTCCCCAGGGAGCTTAGGGAGTGCTAGAGGGGTCAGCAAACATTTTCTGTAAAGGGCCATACAGCATCTATTTTATTTCGGGAGTCACGTGGTTTTTATGGCGATATCCACGCCAGCAACTCCAGGTGTTTCCCACAGCCCCCCGCTCTCCATTCCTCACGCCTGCTGAGCCCTCTCTTCTGTGCCGATACGCGTTGCCTCGTCACCTGTAAGACAGACCCTAAGGCTTACAGCACAAGCTGATTGCGAGGACAAACTGAGCTGATGTGTGCAGAGCTCTTGCTCAGGCCGTAGCTGTCACTGACAAATGTTAGTCTGCCTCCCTCCTCTCCTTCCAGAAGAATCTGAGAAAGCAGAATCCCTCTCGCCTCTTCCAGATTAAGCCATCTACTCATGTCCCAAGTCGAACCCAGACATCTTCTCCAAGACCTCCACCTACTCTGCCCTTTCTGTCAAACACCCAAGCCACCTCTCTGTCTTGTTCTGCTTTGCCTGCAACACACTTAGGTCTCTTCTATATAAAAGCCAGATTTAAAGGAGAAGGAGGAAGAAGAGGAGGAAGAAGTAGAGGAGGAGGAAGGAGGGAGGAGAAGAAGGTGAAGGGGAAGAGGAAACCTCTCTCTGACTTTACATCCTCCTCCAGCTACCATTCCTTTTCTTTTTTATCCCAGTGGTCTCCAGCTGCCTTCACTTTCTCATTATTTCTCTTTGTTCATGTCTGCTCCTTCCTTCTGTTTTTCCTTCCCAGAGACATACTGGGCTGTGGAAAAGGAGTACTCTAGGGTCAAGCACACATCTCCACAGTTCTGTTTGTGGTATCACAGACCCCGGGCAGCTTACAAGGCACCAAGGTCCTCATCTGTGAAATGGGAACAGTGAGGCCGCCCCCATGAGGGGATTATGAGAAATCAGCGAGGTGATCAGTGAAAGGCACCTTGTTAGGGCTTGGCATGTGACAGGTGCCACTCAATGAATTCTGTTCTCTTTCTCCTCTACAAGCTGTTTAAGGAAAGGCAGGGGCTTCTGTCCTTAGGGAAATGGGGAGGGAGTGGGTAGGGACTATTTTTTTTTTTTGTTCCAAAAAGTACCTACTACAGTCCTTCGAGTTGGGAAAACTTGTCTAAACATCTTCTTTTCTTTTTTTTTTCATCTTTGATAAGACTTGCAAAAAAGTAATGTGGGATTCTAGTCACATAAAGGTGGGTAAGTGCCCAGGGTGATTTCATTTGTTAATAATCACTCTACTCAACATATATTTATTCAGCATCAGCTGTGTGTTCACCCCTGTGAGAGGCCTGATGGTTCCTGCCTCAGAGAAGCTCTCAGTCTGACTGGGGGTACAGAGAAGTGAGCCAGGCCAGTCAAACAGGATTCCTGTGCTTTGGAGGGTGAGCTATGGGAGTGCCCACAGGGTGCCATGGGAAGGCAGGCAGGGAGGGGCCCTCTCTGCTGGACAAGGTGGGGAGTCTCCTGAGGCAATGAGCCATGTGGAAGGATGTGCCAGGGCAGAGATGGCCATGGAAAGGGATTCTAGGAGGCTGGACACCTCTGTCTGTAGATCAGTGAGAGCCTGTCCTCAGTCTGGACCAGAGAGAGGTGAGGTGAGAAAGGCAGGCTGAAAGTGTGAGTCTTGCCTTAATCCTCCTCTAGAAACAAAGAGACTTCTTCTTCCGTAGGAAGGGAAGAATGGACTTTCCCATCCAGAGGGTAAGAGGTAAGGCCTGAGGAGAGTAGTTTCTGGGAGGCAGAGTTCGACTCAGGATTAGGAGAATTTGCCAACAATGCTGTCATCCTCAGCAACGGGGCAGGCATGTGCAAGCAGGAACCCAGGCATGTGGGGTAAGGAGTGTGGGGAATCTAGAAATGGGACAGGCAGGAAAGATGAACTCGATTCGAACCCCATGCGTCGGCCATGTCCGCCCTACCCCACCCCGCGCAGAGAGCTGATGCTGACTCCCACACCGCAGGGTCTCCTCCCAGGAGAGGGCTCTGGGTCTGGCTCAACTCGTCGCAGCCTCAAGAGCTCCAGTTTCGCCACACGTTTTCCCCTTGAGGGATAAGACAAAGAAAGGGGACAGTTGGATAATACCTTCTGGTAGCAGGAGTTTACAGAGCTAGCCAGTTTTTAAGATTAAATGGATGTGCATGTGCATATGTGTGTGTGCAGACACATACGTATACACATATGCATAGGCATAGTATAAAATATTATTACTTGATTCCAAAAATTATTATTCCAATAATAGCAATCATTATTATAATTATTATAATAACATAATTATTATTTATTTTTATATATTTGTTGTTTTTATATTTCATTATATAATATAAGAATAATTATTATTAATATTATTCCAAATATTAAGTCTGTTTGGAATGCTTAAAGAAATTGTGATTTGCATCTGGCCCATATCGTTTCCTATCTCCTCTGGACTTCCCTTTGGGTACCCTGAATCTGAAAGGTGGAAATTAACATTGAGAAATAGAGCCTCAGAGCCCATCTTGTCTTCCTGTGGGGCCTGGCCTCAGGCAACTGTGAGCATTCTGCCAGGCCTTAATTTGGTAGCAGAGTGCTGGGGTTATTTATTTATTTTAAAATTATTTTTTCAAGTTATACAAGTTGTACACACACATATTCATGTTTACAGTGAAAATTAGTAAATTAGGACAGAACTTCCAAAGTTGTGCTCTCCTCCCAGCCACTAGAGTGAGTCTTTTAAAATGTGAGTCAGATCATTTCTCTGCTGGGCTCAGAGAAAGAAGCAGTGATCCCAAGCGGCCTACAGGGCACTCTATGCTCTGGCCCCCCCACTCTCTGCCTTATCTCATTTTTCTCCCTCCCTTGCTCACTCACGCTCTGTCCCATATCCCTACTGTCTTGTCACACACCCAGCACACACCCACCACAGGGCTCCTGTAGTTGCTTTCTTCTCTGCCTGGAACATCCTTCTGCTCACCCTCCAAGCTCCTTGAGGTCTCTGCTCAAATATTCTTTAATGAGAGAGGTCTTCCCAGACCATCACTATGCAATAACACCATCACTGCCACCACACTTTAGCTCCCTTAACCTGATTTTGTCTTATAATATTTATAATCGCTTGGCATATTATATATTTGATTACTTATTGTCTGCCTCTCTCTACTAAAACGTAAGTTCTATGAGAGAAGGTAAGTTCTGTGACTTTATGTTGTTGTTTCTACTATATTCTTAGTGCCTGAAACAGTGGCACATAGTATGTGCTCAATAAATATTTATTGACTAAATGAATGAATTCATGAAGACTATAGTAAAAAGTAAGAATTTCTCTCTCTTATGTGCTCACTCTCTTTCCACATTTCTCAGTTCTTAGCACTGAAATGGTGTATCCTTCTAGAAATTTTCTTTGCATGTGAAAACGTACATAGAGGTCTCTGCTTCTAGTCAGGATGTAGAAAGACATGAAAAACTTTTGGTCATGGGAAGCAACAGTGCTTTTCAATGGGACTAGCAAAAAGTGATGGGTGCAAAGAAATCCTGATGAACCATATCTAGAGAGAAATGAGCCCTTCTCAAGTATAGCAGAAAACTCTAGCTTCCACCTGGGGAATGGACAGATACAGGTAGATGTAGGAGCGGGGGGGTTTTCCCAGATGGAAATGCCCATCTGGAAGGATGACTCTGAGTAAGGGAGGTGGAGAAGGGATTGCAGGAGTTGGGAATAGTGTGTGCAAGGATAGTGCTGCCTGGGGACCATTGAAGGTGTGACTTGGGTCTGGAATGGAGGGGTAGACCTGCAAAAGGCAGAGAACCGACAAGGAGAAATCAGTGAGGCTTCATATACAGTGTGCGCTGGTAGAAAGGATTGGAATCTGAAAGACCCTAGGGTTCTGTCAGAAGACATTAGCCATAGGCAAAATTTGAATAAGGAAGATTTAATATAAAGAATTGCTAACTACATGAGAGGTGGTTAACTACTGAAAGAGATAAAGGAGAACTCTAAAGTAGTAACTACAGGAAGCAGTAACCAACCTTAAAGCTGACAGAAAAGTTAGTAATCAAGGAACTTAGACGCAGAGGAAAGGCTGAGATTCAGACCTCAGTGGAAAGTGTGTTGACACGCGTCGGAGAGTGCTTGCTGCTGTACCACGGACCATCCTCCTCTCTGGGAACCACTGCCAGGGCCCCTGCATGCTGATCCATTTGCCACCAAGTAGAGAAACAAAACACTGGAAGAAGAAAAAGTCCCTTCTTTCTCTTCCAGATTTGCGATGTCTCTCTAGTGCTCTCTGTTGACAAGGCCTGACATCAAGCCAACAGGCAAGGGAGAAATGTAGTCTGTAGAATCACCCAGGATCACAGAGTAGGGCAAAGAAAGATGGATATGTTGCTGAGAAGCAATAAATTAATAAGTGGCACAAAAATACAAACGTAAAAAATACATAAAACCACCACAAATTCGTCTCCTTCTTTCTGATCTTTGTTGAGACAGTACCAGTGGAGGAGGGACTGGTGGGCAGAGAAAAGTCATGTAGTTTCTGACATTCTCCTGGTTTTTGGATCCTGGGGGACTTGTAAGAGTTTAATTCAAAGGTAACCAAAGAATAGAGGACACTGGCTAGGAGTTGGGCAAATCAGGAGTTAACTCGGTCTGAATAAAGCTACAGCTCAGCACCAGGCCAATTTGACTCTGGGTAAATGTGTTCCATTTGCCACTGTTTTTCTATACACAATTCCTGGACTACAGTTTTAATTTATTTTATTTTATTTTTTAAAAAAGATTCATTCATTTATTTGAGAGAGAGACTGTGTACATGTGCCTACATGTGCGCACAAGTGGGGGCAGAGGGAGAGAATATCTAAGCAGACGACCCATGAGATCATGACCTGAGCTGAAACCAAGAATTGGCCCACTTAACTGACTGAGCCACCCAGGTGCCCCTGGGGTACAATTTTTAAAAAGAGACACATGTAAATAAACAGGGAAATGTTACCCATGATCGAGAAAAAATGCAGACAATAGGAACATATCCACAGATGGCCCAGGCATTGGAATTATCAGCTAAGTACTTTAAATTAACTATTAAAAACATGTTAAATAATTTAAGGAAAAGAGATGGATATTAAGGAAGAGAAATGGAAACTCTAAAAATAAAAACAATTAGAAACTGAAATTCTAGAACTGAAAAATAAATATAAGACATAAAAAAAATCTACTGGATATGCTTAATAACAGAGTAGCCATTGAAGAATAATGGATAAGTGAACTTGAACACAACTGGGAAGAAGAGCAAGAAGCCAAGAAGCCAAAAGCAGAGATAAAATGGAATTCTTAAAAAAAAAAATCTACTCAGTTAATACAAAAGAAGGCAGGAAAAGAGAAATAAAAGACAAGTAGTGAGCAAATAGCTAAATGGTAGGCTCAAAGTCAACTCTTTCAATAATTACATTAAATATAAATGGACCAGGGCTCCTGGGAGGCTCAGTCAGTTAAGCATCTGCCTTTGGCTCAGGTCACAATCCCAGAGTCCTGGGATTGAACCCTGAGTTGGGCTTTCTGCTCAGCGGGGAGCCTGCCTCTCTCTCTCCCTCTGCTGCTCCCCCTGTTTGTGTTCTCTCTCTCTCTCTCTCTCTCTCTGTCAAATAAATAAATAAATAAATAAAATCTTAAATAAATGAATGAATAAATACAAATAAATACAAATGGACCAAAGGCTTCAATTTAAAGGCAGTGATTTACAGATTGCATAACAACAAAAACCTTACTCTGCTGGCTACAAGAGTCGCATTTTAAATATAAAAATTAAACATAGGTTACAAGTAAAAGATCAATAAAAGAGAAACCATGCAAACATTAATCATGAGAAAGATGGAGTGACTATATTAACGTCATTGAAATAGACTTAAAGACAAGGACTTTTATCAGAAATAAAGAAAGTCACTCTTTTTTTTAAAGATTTTATTTATTTATTTGACATAGAGAGACACAGCGAGAGAGGGAACACAAGCAGGGGGAGTGGGAGAGGGAGAAGCAGGATTCCTGCTGAGCAAGGAGCCTGATGCAGGGCTCAATCCCAGGAATCATGACCTGAGCAGAAGGCAGATGCTTAATGACTGAGCCACCCAGGCGCCCCAAGAAGGTCACTCTTAATGATAAAAGAGTCAAATCATCAAGAAAAACTTAAAATATTAAATGTTGCACCATAATAACAAAGCTTCAAAATACATGCAGTGACAGCTATCAGAACTAAAGGGACAAATAGACAAATTCACAATTTTATAGTTAGATTCACAACTAGAGTTGCAGATTTTAATACTACACTTTCATTAATTGATAGAACAACTAGACAAAAATTTATAAGACTAGAGAGGATTTAAACAGCACCATCAACCAACTTAACCTAATTAGTATTTCTAGAACACTACATCCTACAACTGTGGGATACCCATTCTTTCCAAATATACGTGGAACATTCACCAAGATAGAACAAAAGCTGGTCCATAAAACAAATCTCAATAAATTTTGAAGGGTTGAGAGCATACAGAATATTCTAAAAGTCAGTAACAGAAACATATCAGGAAAATGTCAAATATGTGAAAATTAAAAACAAGCCGGCAAATAACCCTTGGATTAAAGAAGAAATTATAAGGGAAATTAGAAAATACTTTAAACTGATGGAAAATGAAAAGAAGAAAACTAACATACTCAAAGTTAGATGTGGCTAAATGAGTACTTAGACAGGAATTTATGTTTTTGAATATTCTTATTGGAAAAAGAAGAAAGGTCTAAAATCATTACTTAAACTTCCACCTTAAGAAAAACAAATTAAACCCATAGTAAATAGAACGAAGGAAGCAATCAGGTTAAAAGCAAAAATCAATGGACTAAAAACCAGATAGTGGAGAAATATTAGCAAAACCGAAAGTTGATCTTTTAAAAAGATTAATGCAATTGAGACTCTCTAACAGGATTGATTAAGAAAAAGAAAGAAAAGTGCAAATTATCAGTAGAAGATTGCAGAGAGGACATCTCTACAGATATTAAAAATATTAAAATGGTAATACAGAAGTATTATGAGCAATTTATGCCAATAGATTCAACAAACTCTTTGAAAAACACAACTTACCAAATCGGATGCAACACGAAATAGAAAACCAAAATAGTTCTCTTTTAAATAAATTGAATTTATAATTAACAACCTTAGAACTTCCGACTTAGATGACTTTACTGGTGAATTCTATTGAATATTTAATTAAGAAATAATACCAGTCTCACACAAGTTCTTTGAGAAAATAGAAGAGGAGAGATGACTTCCCATCTTGTTTTTTGAAGCCATTCTCCATACCTGTTTCCAACCTTGACAAAGATATTGTAAGAAAAGAACATTATAAATCAATATTCCTCACAATAACAGAACGAAAGATAGAAATTTTATGATCCTCTCAATAGATGGAGACAAAGCATTTTACAAAATTTAATGTCCACTCATGGCAACAAAACAAAACAACAACTGCTAGGAAACTAAAAATAGAAGAAACATTCTCAATCTGATAAAGGGCATCATGTAAATACCTAAAGACAATACCACGCTTAAAGATAAAATATTGGAAAATTTCCCCCTAGGATCAGGAACAAGCCAGGATGTTCTTTTTCATTGTTTATGTTCAGCATTATCCCAGAAGTTCAAGCCACTATAGCAAGGCAAGAAGAAGAAATTAAAATACTAAAAGGCAAAAAGATTGGAAAGAAATATAATTTTTAATTCACAGATCAGATTGTGTATATAGAAAATCTAAAGATGTGTACAAAAAGCCTCATGAGGTCTGGTCATTTAGAAGTAGTTTCGTAGCAGAAGACAAAGTCAATGTACAAATGTATTTCTATGTAAAAGCGACACTTGGAAAATAGAGTAAAAATACTTTCCAATAGCATCAAATAAATTTAATAAAACATGTGCATAATATCTACACCAAAAATTACAAAATGTTTCTGACAAAAAAACAAAGTCATAAATAAATAAAGAGGTACACTACATCTATGGATTGTAAGACTCAAATTTCAATTCTCCCCAAATTGGCCGTCAGTGGGTTCTTGGCGCTTATGTGGAAATTCATATGTAAATTATGAAATAATCATGAAAAAGAAAAATAAAGTTGGAGGACTCACATTACCTGATTTTGAGACTTACTATAAAATTATAGTAACCACAAGAGTTTGGTATTGACATAAAGATAGACAAATATGTCAATGAAATAGAATAAATAGTCCAGATAGAAACTAAAACTCCTATGGTTAATTGGTTTTGACAAAGGCACCATAGTAATTCGATGGAGAGAGAAAAGTCTTTTCAACAAATTATGCTGGGTGACTGGATATCTGTGTGTAGGACTTTCTCACACCAAACACAACAGTTAATTCAAGATAAATCAACAGGTAATTTGAGATAAATCAATTTGAGATAAATCATAAAAAAAAAATCATTTTTTTTCCTGATTTTTACATGGTGGGATTTTATTTTATTTTATTTTAATTCAAGTTAGCATATAATGTATTGGTTTCAGGAGTAGAACTTAGTGATACATCACTTATGTATAATACCCAGTGCTCATCACAAGTACCCTGCTTAATGCCCATCACTCATTTACCCCACCCCTCCCCACCCATCTCCCTCCAGCAACCCTCAATTTCTTCTCTATAGTTAAGAATCTTTTATGGTTTGCATCCCTCTCAGTTTTTATCTTATTTTTCATTCTCTAGCCCTATGTTCAACTGGTTTTTTGTTTTGTTTGTTTTTAAAGATTTTATTTATTTATTTATCAGGGAGAGAGAGAGAGAGACAGAGATCACAAGCTGGGGGAGAGGCAGAGGGAGAAGCAGGCTCCCCACTGAGCAGACACTTGAGCCGAATGGCAGATGCCTAACTGACTGAGCCACCCAGGTGTCCCTATTCCACTGTTTTGTTTCTTAAATTCCACATATGAGTGAAATCATACGATATTTGTCTTTCTCTGACTGGCTTATTTCACTTGGCATAATACACTCTAGCTCCATCCATGTTGTTGCAAATGGCTAGATTTCATTCTTTTTGATGGCTGAGTAATATTCCATCATATATATATACACCACATCTTCTTTAGCCATTCATCCTTCGATGGACAAATATTTGGGCTCTTTCCGTAATTCGGCTATTGTTGATAGTGCTGCTATAAACCTTGGGGTCCATGTGCCCTTTATATCAGCATTTTTGTACCCTTTGGATAAATACTTAGTAGTGCAATTTCTGGGTCATAGAGTAGCTCTATTTTCAACCTTTTGAGGAACCTCCACACTGTTTTCCAGAGAGGTTGCACCAGTTTGCATTGTCACCAACAGTACAAGAGGGTTCCCCTTTCTCTGCATCCTCGCCAACATCTGTTTTTTCCAGAGTTGTTAATTTTAGCCATTCTGACTGGTGTGAAGTGGTATCTCACTGTGGTTTTGATTTGTATTTCCCTGATGATGGGTGATGTTGAGCATTTTTCATGTGTCTGTTAACCATCTGGATGTCTTCTTTGGAGAAATGCCTGTTCATGTCTTTTTCCCATTTCTTAACTGGATTGTTTATTTTGGGGTGTTGAGTTTGAGAAGTTCTTCATAGATTCTGGAGACTAGCCCTTTATCTGCTATGTCATTTGCAAATATCTTTTCCCATTCCATAGGTTGCCTCTTAGTTTTGTTGATTATTTCCTTCACTGTGCAGAAGCTTTTTATCTTGAAAGTCCCAATAGTTCATTTTTGCTTTTGTTTCCCTTGCCTTTGAAGATGTGTCTAGCAAGAATTTGCTGTGGCCGAGGTCAAAGAGGTTGCTGACTCTGTTCTCCTCTAGGATTTTGATGGTTATGTCTTTCATCCATTTTGAATTTATTTTTATATATGGTGTAAGAAAGTAGTCCAGTTTCATTCTTCTGCATGTTGCTGCCCAGTTTTCCCAGCACCATTTATTGAAGAGACCGTCTTTTTTCCATTGGCTATTCTTTCTTGCTTTGTCGAAGATTAGTTGATCATACAGTTGTGGGTCCATTTCTGGGTTCTCTATCCTGTTCCATTGATCTATGTCTGTTTTTGTGCCAGTGCCATACTGTCTTGATGACCACAGCTTTGTAATACAGCTTGAAGTCTGATATTGAGATGTCTCCTGCTTTGGTTTTCTTTTTCAATATTACTTTGGCTATTCAGGGTCTTTTCTGGTTCCATACAAATTTTTAAGATTATTTGTTCTAGTTCTGTGAAAAATGCTGATGTTATTTTGATCGGGATTGCACTGAATGTGTAGATTGCTTTGGGTAGCATAGACATTTTAACAATATTTGTTCTTCCTATCCATGAGCATGGAATGTTTTTCCATTTCCTTGTGTCTTCTTCAATTTCTTTCATAAGTCTTCTATAGTTTTCAGAATACGGGAATAAATCTCTGTGGTTAGGTTTATTCCTAGGTATCTTACGGGTTTTGCTGCAATTATAAATGGGATGGATTCCTTGATTTCTCTTTCTGCTGCTTCATTATTGGTGTATAGAAATGCAACAGATTTCTGTATGTTGATTTTATATCCTGTGACTTTGCTGAATCCCTGTATCAGTTCTAGCAATTTTTTTGGTGGAGTCTTTTGAAAAACCTCTGCTTATTAGCAGACACTACTTAGAGAGTGAATAAGCAAGCCATGGACTGGGGAAGACGTTTTGTAGTACATATATTTAACAACGGAATTGGATCCAGAATAGATAAAGAACTTCTACAGCTCAATAATAAAAAAGGTTAACAACCCAATAATAAATATTCAGGCAAAGGACTTGAGTAGGCACTTTAAACAGAAGATATGAGAATGACCAATATACACATAAAAAGTTGTTCAACGACTTTACTCATCTAGGAAATGCAAATTAAATTCCACCTGGTAGAACAGCTAAAATGAAAGACTGACAGCACCCATGTTGTGAGGATATGGAATCCCTGGCCCTCTTCTATGCTGCTGGCGCAGCGAAGATGATGCAACCACCGGGAAATTGTTTGGCAGTTACTTACGAAGTTAGACAGAAACCTATCCTATGACCCAACACTCCAGAAAATAAAAACATATGTCCGCAAAGGACTCATACATGAATGTTCCTAGCAGATTTATTAAAAAATATCTTAAAACTGGAAATAATCCAAATGGGTATCAACAGGTGAATGGATGAACAGACTGTGGTGTAATTATCCAATGGGATATTACTCAGCAACAAAAAAAATAAACTTCTGGTATATGCAAATTAATAGATTTAATGAAGCCAGCTGTAAAAGAATACAACTTGTACGATTCCATTATATGAAGCTCAAGAATAGAGAAAACGAATGTATGGTGATAGAAATCAGAATAGTGGTTTCCTTTGAAGGAGTGGGGTTGACTGGAAAGAGGTATAAAGGAATTTTCTAGGGTGACAAAAATAATCTATATTTGATAGGTGTATGAGTTACATTAGTGTATACATTTATCAAAACTCATTTAACTGTACCCATAAGACCTGTGCATTTCACTCTATGTAAATTATACCTCAGTTAAAACAAATATTTTTATTTGGACAATGTAGATTTAAATGGAAAACTTTATTTGCACAAATTAACCTGGGGATAAAAAACTTATAATATTATATAAATTATATAATATTACAAGAAGGGCTATCACATTTTCTTCATCTTCCCAGAAGATACAGGAAGAAAAATGCCTTTATATTATTATTACTTTTTAAAGATTTATTTATTTATTTTTATTTGAGAGAAAGGGTACACATGCATGCAAGCTGGGAGAGGGGCAAAAGGAGAGGGAGAGAGAATCCTCAAGCAGACTCCCTGCTGAGTGGGGAGCCCGACATCAGGCTCCATCCACAGACCCTGAGATCACGACCTGAGCCTCAACCAAGAGTCTGATGCTTAACCGACTGAGCCATCC
>JAPYYM010002507.1:0-12192 GCA_028534135.1 Potos flavus
AAAAAAAAAAGAACTGGGATTTGAATGCAAGCATTTTGGCTCTAGAGTTCATACTCTTCAGCATCGTGCTCTCAGGTAAATATACTTTAATTTTGGCTGTCATCGTTAGATATGGTTTCCATATATGCTGGGTATTTATTAGCTCTTTATTCTATTTTATTGGTCTATTTGTCATCCCTATAGCAGCAGCATGACACTGTTTTTGTTATGATAGCCTTATAATTTTTGTGTCTGAGATGATTCCTTAATTTTATTCTTCTTCTTTATGAGGTCCTTAGCTATTCATGGATCACTGTACTTCTATAAACATTTTAGGATAGTCTGTAATATTCCATGAAGAACCTTGTTGGTGCTTTGATTGGAATTGAACTGAATGTATAGATCAATTTGGGAAGAATTGATGTCTTGAAGGTATCTTTAAGATATTTGGTCTCCTTTCCTCAAACATTTGATTCTTAAATATTATACACACACACACACACACACACACACACACACACACACACACACACACACACACGTTCATTGACCTGTCCTATCTTTTCACAGATCTGGACAGCTTTCTGTGAGTTCTTTCAGGACAGTAATTGGCTAAGTTAGCTTTTTGTATGTGTGGCTGTCACTTAATCTTATTTGTTGCTTTAGTCTTCTGCTTGTTTTAAATTCCCTAATTTAGAAAGAAGTATTGCTTTGTTTGTACTTTGTCATATGGTAACTTACAGTTCTTGGAAAATTCTTGTTCTTACTTTTCTATATTTACACTCCTTTATATGCTGAGAATACCCTGAGATCACTTCAATGTCCTGTTTATTGAATACCAACCCCAAGCCCCCTTTCACCTCTCCAAATTATTGGAGGTATTCAATATGTTTTGTCAGATCTGCCAGGAGGAAGAGTTGGATAGAGATTAGGGGAAGGGAGAGGTATGTTGAGAAGGTTGGACATATGGGTGAGGAGGTAACAAAAGCCATTTGGTTAATGGTCTCTAGGCCAGGGACCACTGCCAGGAAAGTTCATTTGGGCTTAGAGTCTGAGTGTCTTTTATCCTTGGAGCTCATACTTATCATACTCCCCATTCCTCATCTCATGCCTCTTTAGTATTCTATAGTGCCTAGTAAGCCATGGAGAAACAAAGACTCAATCACCACATACTTGTTTTGCAATATGAAAGCACATTTCTTGGATTTCATGTTATGTAAATGACTAACATTGTTCCTTAAACCACTGACTAAATATAATAGTGCAATTTCTTATTGATGATGAGATTTAATAAATAAGGAATGTAGCGTTGGAGGAGTGGGGGCTAAATCCTTAAGGTGACATTAATGCTGTAAGCTCTTACGTACCATATAAATCCCTACATAGCACTTTAGTGAACTGAAAGAAGCTGTTTAGATCTCAGCAAAAACTTTCTGAACCCTTAAATCTGTCCCATTATTTGCCATTTACAAGAAGTCCCCAATGAAAGCGGTCACTATACATACAAGACTAGGGTATTTTATTTTATTTTATTTTTAACATTTGAGTTATTTTTAGTTAAAGAAAAACTGCTAGGATATTTTAATATTAATTTTGCAAAGGCTCTGATCTTAACAAGAAATTTTAAAAATACATGTTAATAATGAAATCCAAATAACCTAGGGAGAGCCCTATGGTGTTCTAGCAGCATAGTCATTGTGGGCTGATTTCCTTGTGAAACTTTAATGCCTGTCCTGGGAAAGGCATTGAGTACAATGCTGACGGAAGGAGAAAGTTCTCACTGTGTGAGTTGTCTTCATTGCTGTTTAGTATTTACTGGCATAATAGAAGCACTTGGGAACAAATATTCCCTTGTATGTGTTAAGCCTCATTTACAGCCGAAATTTCTTTAGATAACTCCATTCGTGATCAAGTTGTAGGTGGAAATGCAGCAATTCTCTAAAAGGGCAAATTCTGGGTGTATGTAGGAGTATTTGCTGTTTCAGTAGCTTTTTTTAAGAGCAATTATTTTTACTTCTTCGGTCCCTCTCCCCAAGTTTAGTTCATAGCCCTACATGTAGTTCTGTAAGACAGAAGACATGGGGCAAAAGAACCATTCCTAGTCTCATGCTTTTGGTTGGATAAGTGACATCAAAAAGAACTGAAACTTCAGTGCAGCTTTTTAAAGCCCGACTTTTATAAATTTGTGTGATCTGGAGCAGAGTTTAAGTTCCTTCAGTGCAAATTGTTCTCTCCTCCTTTCCTCTTTTGGAACATAGCTCACAAATGGAAGTTATGTTGGTGATTACCTTCAGTTTCAAAATTTTTACTTGAATTCCTTCCCCTCCTTGGATCTAGAGATTTTTCTCTGGAGGGTCCTAATGAGATGAGTGGGTTAGATATCTAGTGCTTTACTAGAAATGTACCCTGTAGATGTAATGCAGACAGAAATGGGGCCTAGCCCTGTCTACTGTTGCATGCTCAGGCACCAGGGACCACCCTTGGAAACAATGAATTCATCACTTTGACTTGAATGGCACTGTGGGACATTGAGAGCTGGAATGTGGTTAGCTTTCTTCATTCTAGAAACTCTTCATTGTTGCTATCTTTATCTCATTTAAGGAAGAGATTCCATGATTCCAAACTTGGATGTATTTCATGTACAACAGTCATGTTCTTCCCTCCCTCCATCCCTTGCTTCCCAAAGGATCAGAGAGACAAGAAAAGAAACCCAAGGGTGAAAGCACCAAGTGTGTGATAGCCAGACTGGTGAAGGGAAGAACATGGGGGGGGGGGGCAGGTAGTGGATTTTGTGGGCAGTGAAAGATCTGCCTTCTGGTGTTGCTGGACAAGTCAGCTAATCTTTGGCTTCACTCTCCCCATGTGCAGATTTAGAGCTTGAAATTTGGGTCCTTTCTACTCTAAAAGTATATGATGTCTTAAATTCCTCCAAGGTCTCTCTCAGTGTCCTCTCTGGCCTACCTACCTCACATGTCACCTGTGGACCCTGGAGCTTGTCAGAAAGGTAGACAATCAGGCCCAGAAATATAGAATCAGAATTTATGTTTCACCAAGTTTGCTGGCTGATCCATGTGCCTATTGCAGTTTCAGAAACTGCTTTATGGGAACACCGTGATTATTTTGTTTTAGGTTAAGAACAAAGGAAAAACACCAACCAGCCAACCAACCAAATAAAAGATCTTAGACATTCATCTATTGGTAGGTCTCTTCTGTATTGTAGGATCTTTGGAACATGGGAGAAATATTGAATGCCCCTCAATACTCAGTATGTCTAGTGCTGTTTGTCCTCCAAGCCCATGCTCTGTGGGAAGGCTGTCAGGCATGACATCTGTCTGGCACCTCAGTGAAAGCATGCAGAGCCCAGTCTCTGGTTACTTGGTTCATTGGTGCTCCTCAGAGTAGCACCACGCACGTAGGGCCAGGCGCATGCTCATCGCATCTTCCCTTTATGGAATATCACATTAATGAAGCACTTGCATGCCTTCTGTTTTTCACAGTAGTCCAGAGTGGAGGCAGGGCAGGCACCATTGCCCTCCACTGAGTGAAGAGCTAAGAGTCAAGTCTCTGAAGGACAGAGCAGCTGAGTAATGGACTGGAGGTCCCAGGGTCTCCTCCTCCAAGTCCTGGGCTAGTCACACCTCTAAGGTGCCACACCCTTTACAGAGAGCGCGTACTTCCATTAGCTCTGCATATTCTTTCCAGGGCTTATAAAACCCTTTTTCTTGCAACATCAGTGGGTTTCATGACTATTTTATAAGATCTGAGACATGGGGACTAGAAAGACCCCAGGCTTTAGAACACAGGCTCCTGAAATCCCAGGCACCAGGGATGAAATGCCCAGGCACTGGGCAGCATGACCTCTCTATTTGTATCTAACACACCCCTGAGGCATGGGACTATTCAGCACAGCAGGATTCCTGGCTGTACTTTCTGTGGTTCCCCAACCAGCTCAGCCATACCAGGACCCCTGACAGTCTGGGAACTGGAGTGAGTGAACTGCTGGCTTTTCCCTCTCAACTTTCTTTGCTTTGCTTTTCCTTTTCCATTTCCTTCCCTCCCCTTCCCTCCCTTCCACTTCCTTCCCTTCGCTTCCCTTCCTTTTCTTTTCTTTCATCTTATGAGATATGATTCCCTTCCACACGTGGTTCCTTCCCAAGTTCACATATTTTACTTGTTTTAAGAAGCTAGAATCAACATTTTGATACCCACTTGTCAGGCTGTGAATACATTTTCATTTCCAGTTCTTCCTTCCATATAAGACTCTGTAGAGGGTCTACAGAGCTGTCTCCTAATCCTACCTTTGTAGAACTATGGCTGAGATTCAGTTCTGCTCTTGAGGAGTATAGTGTTTCCTGGGCAGAACAGCTGGAAATTGGTCAATCAAAGTGTCTGGTTGGCAAGATGTTGAAATGTGAATCATTAGCAGGTTTGCTGATCTTTTGACCTGCACCCCCCCTAAAAGCTGATTAGAATTCTGTTTTTGGTCCGCTTTGCCTTCATGTAAGCATACATTTCATGCTTCCTTAAATTATGAGAATTTGGCATGTCCAGCTAATGAATCTCAACATTTTGGAGCAGAGTTGAAGTAGGAAGTTTATGTCAAGTTTTTGTTACTATAAAAAACATCTACAAGTTTCCCTCTGAGATAGTATGAGAGCCAGTAGCTGCTGTGAGTGCTCTCTCCAGGGGAGAGCTCATGGAATTACTGCCACATATCAAAGGGAACTACTGTAATCAGATCCGCTGACTGATCTTGGGGACTTGATTTTGTGGTGAGATACTTTCCGTTACCCATAGGGTGTTTCTCTGAATGAAAAGTAGATCCTTTATGGCAACTTAGTATTCGTTTCTCTCAAGAGGGATATGGGCAAAGGTGGGGAAATTCTGTTGTTCTCTCATTGCACATATGGCCTTGAATTTTAGCCATTTGTGAGCAATAGAGCTTATTTACCTGCCTCGAAGAGATAAATTTGGTTCTCTATACACAGTGGGCATTCTGGAAATGTTTCTTGGCTAATGATACAGTTTGTTTCTGAGGCCAAGTTTGGAAGGGAGTTTTGTTAGCAGAGATGTGCTACCTAAAAATTATTGCAGGTGGTAATAATAATTCCAGGATGCTAAGGCACTTTGGGACATCATATTAAACAGCAGGAAGAGAAAAGTTTTCTTTTAGAGAATGCATAGATGAACTTGTTTTAAAATAGGTGCTGACAAGATGTTGATATAGTTTGAGCCAGTAAAACAGTGAGTTCTCCTTACTTTTTCCCAAGGCCAGGAACTGGTATATTGAGTGGGGGTGAGGGGTAGCATTATTCTCAGGCAGATATTTTCTTGAAGAATTTTTCATTTCTCCCCTCCTGTTGATCTAAAATACAGGACGGGAGACTTTAGATATATTGGATCTGGTGTTACATTCTTCTGCAGTTAGAGTAAAATCCAAATTCTGTAATATGGCCTATAAGACTCAATATAATCCAGTGTTTTTTCTTATTTTGCAACCTTACATTTATCCATTTATAGCTGCTCGTTTACTCCTTTCTGTACTGGCCTTTCCCCCACTCCTTGAATGGTATCACAGTCTTTGAACCTCTTGGACAAAGGCAGGTTCAGGACAAGTATCACTTTTCTAGGAAGGGTTTCCCTGTTTCCTATCAGAATTAGTCTCTCTTTAGCACTATCTCAAGTATCATAAGTTTCTTTATAGAACTAATCAACACATATATATTTGTCTGGTTTTTTTAAGGTGCAGGATGAGCTACAAAGAGAAATATGTGTATGTGGTCATATTCTCTTTGGAGAGTTTAAACACTGGGAAGTCACTTTTGGAAAGCATGGGAGCGCATCTCAAGGCTCTCGGGACACGGGAGAAGGAGGGCAGTAGACTGATGGGAGTGTGGTACTGACTGCTACATTAACCTGCTCTCCTAATTCAACTCTCAGCCTGCCTGGTGAGAAATAGGGCCAAGGCTAACTGTCTTACAAGGGTATCGTGAGAATGTAATTGGGGAAGATGTTTCGAGCATGGCACTTAATAGGTACTCAGCCAAATTCCAACTTCCTTCAGAAGGTTGCCCTGGAAAATTCCTTCAGAGAGCTGTTTTCTGAAAGGGTAAGACAATAAATACTTCCATGTTGGTATAAATGTGAACCTTGATGGTGAAAATCATACAAACCACCTTTATGGATAGTAATTTGGTAATATATTCTAAGACACTCTAAAAGTTCCATACCATTGATCCTTGTGATTATGTTTCTGAAGATCCATCTTAATTTTAATTAAAGATGTAGAAAAAATTTGTATTTGATATTCATTGCCTACATTATTGAAATTATAAGTTGGAAACAATTTAAATGCCTGATGGTAAGGAAATGATTTTATAATGTGTGGTATATCTATGGGATATTAGGCAAACACCACAAATAATGTTTTTAAGGAATTATTAAGAACATGTGAAAGTGGTGACAATAATGTTAAAAAGAGTGGCCTATAACATTATATATATGATAATCCAAATTTTATTTTATTATTATTTTTAATTTAATTTTATTTTTTCAATGTTCCAAGATTCATTGTTTATGCACCACACCCCATGCTCCATGCAATACATGCCCTCCTTAATACCCACCACCAGGCTTACCCATCCCTCCACCCCCCTCCCCTCTAAAACCCTCAGTTTGTTTCCCAGAGTCCAGTCTCTTATGCTTCGTCTATTATTTTTTTTTATAAACATATAATGTATAATCTAAGTTTTATTTTAAAAATGAAAGGTATTGCATGGAGCACTGGGTGTTATACACAAACAATGAATCATGGAACACTGCATCAAAAACTAATGATGTACTATATGGTGACTAACATAACATAATAAAAAAATAAATGCAAGGCAGCATACTTAATAGTAAGAATATTTAGGCATTTATTAAAGACTTCTGTGCTGGGTATTTTGCTGAGGAATTTACACACCCTAGCCCCCAAACAGATACTATCATCAGTCACCTACACATGTGAGGAACTCAAGACTTAGCCTTATTAGTAATTTCCCCATAGATTCTTAATTACCAGAACTGGAGCTGGACCTTGGACTGCTAATTGATCTTTCAACATCCGAGCATATTACCTCTCCACCTATCTATCCATTCTGTCTATACTGCAACAGACAAATCACCTGGAAACATAAATCTGATTATTTGATTTTTCCATGCTGTTAGGATAAAGACCAAAATTCTTGTCTCACTCTATAGCCTAAGCTTTTAACTGTAATTGTTCATTGTTTTTCCAGAGAATAGTGTTGTTTTCTATTTTTCTCTAGGGGGGAAATAATAGATTTTTAAACTTTTCTTCTTTATCTTATTCTGTGTTTCCAAATCAATTAACATATATTGTGTTTATAATGGGAAACAGAATGCATATAAAGGCAATGGTGGTGATGATCTCTAATAAATTATTTTTATTTTTTAAAGAAAGAAACACTGAGCATCAGGCTATGCTCAGGAAGGCTCCATAAGGTGGTGTTGAGCCAGCTACCAAGGAAGGAGGGTACAAGGGGTTTTTTGGGGGACAATGGCTAGTGGAAGCTAGAAACATTTCACTGGAGCTATAGCTGAGGTTTTATCTGTGAAGAAAAAAAAAATAAAGAAGAAAGAAGAAAAAGAAAGAAAGAAAGAAAGAAAGAGAAAGAAAGAAAGAGAAAGAAACCCTTAGCAAGGAGCTGCCTAGTCTAGTCCCACTGCTGATGGGAAGACAGCTTCAGGGAGACATTTGCAAGAGCACTGAGGGGGAAAAATGGATGGAAAGCATCCCTGGGAGAGTAAAATTTGTGTTAGATTACATTCAGTGCTCTCTCTGTCTCTGTCTCTCTCTGTCTTTCTGGAAGAGGGTCAGCTTCCATTATTAAGCATAACTCCCTGACAGTGTTGTAATGTCCTCAGATATACAGGGATTTTAGTAATCACTCCAAATAACTCTTCCTATTCCAACCCTTTACTAATTCAACAAATGTTTATTGAGTGAATTCGTATCTGTCACCAGTACATATATATTTACCTTTTAAATGTCTCCATCTAGGGCGCCTAGGTGACTCTGTCAGTTAAGCAACAGCCTTCAGCGCCGGTCATGATCCCGGGATCCTGGGATACAGTCCCTCATGAGGCTGCCTGCTAAGGGGGAGCTGCTTCTCCCTCTCCCTCTGCCCCCAACTTGCGCTTTCTCTCTATCAAATAAATAAATAAAATCTTAAAAAAAAGTCTTCATCCATTTCTCTCTATCCCCTGGTAGCCATTCCAGTCTGAGCCCCCTTCTACTACTACTGTGGTAGTCTCCTAAAGGACTCTTCTATCCACATGTACCACCTCGTCACCCATTTGTTCCTTCTCTGTCTATACTGCAGCAGAGGAATCATCCTGAAACATATGCGTCTCCTTGGTTCTACAAGGCCTCCTGCAGAATCTGATCTCCGCCTGTCCTTTGCTCATTATGTGCTCCCCTTGTTCCCTGTGCTTTGTTTGCACTAGCCTTGTCAAAATACATATGCCGTCCTCTCTTCTACCCCCAAGGACCTTCGCCTGTGTTGTTCTTTAGCCTGAAACACTCTTGCTAATTCTTTCAGAACTTCACTCAGTGGCTCCTTCCCCAGGGGAGCCCCCCTGATCTTCTTTCCTAAAACATTTTCTCTTCATTTTATTTCATTTTCTTCTATTCCATATCCTGAGTGCTCCTTATCCAATAGTCATGCCAGTTGTATTTTGACATTGGCTCATTTCGTTGTGATTATTTGGTTCATGTGTGTTTCTCCTGCTAGTTTATGAGTTCCTTGAGGGCAGAGATCATGCATAGCTTTGTTCACCATGATATACCCAATCCAGCATGTGGCCTGCAACACGTGAAGTATTCAACACATATGTATTGGATGAAGGAGCAGATGCCTACTATGTGCTAGGCATAGTATCAGATCCTGGTAATGAAACCTGAATAAGACACGGTACCTGCTCCCATGAGCTCATAGTCTAGAGAAGCTATAAGTCAATGGGTTATCCTAGTTGAACACGCCGATTGCTATAACTGAGGTGTGAACCAGGTCCTGTGGCAGCTCAGTGGGGATGCATCTCAGACGCAATGATGGTCAAGGAGAAGCTTCTTGAGATGAATTTTACTGAGGAAAAGGCCTGGGAAGGGGCTGGGAGTAGGTGAGAGGCAGGCCCCATAGACGGCACAACACAGAAAACCCATGCATATCAGGTCCCAGGGAGTGCAGGTGTTGAGCAAGTGGCATCGGTTGCCTATTTTCAGGAGTAGAAGCCTGAGCTCTGGTGCCCACTGCACCTTAGTGTCAGAGTCTGTAAGGAAAGCACACTGTAGTCAAGCACTGCCTGGAACATGTTTTACTTACATACAAAACAGACAGAGCAAAATCAGCTTCAGTAGTATGCACGGGTCCCCCACGACCAGCCGGGCCATCCTGCCCACCGATGGGGCGCAGTTGGCATGCTGGCATCCTTCTTGTGCTGTCACAGAAGAACTGTCCCCTCCCTGAAGGGGACGGATGTAGCAGTGGGTTTGGGCGGGTACCACATGATGTGCACACTTAAGCAAAACAACGGAGCACGTGTTGGGTCTGACATAGGGAAGGGTATTTCCACACAAGGTGACAAGTCCAGCAGAGGCTGTTTGGATTCCTCATCTCTTGTGAGGAAGTGTTCTAGGCCCGGGGCCCATTCTTTAATGTTCTAGTGGGATCAAAAGACTGCATATGGGGGCCTGCTTTTCCTAACAGAATGATGTCCCCATCCCATATTGATCTATTACATCATTCTTGAGGAGAACTCAGTATCTTTCCAGGAAAACTGATGTTTTTGAAGGAGTAAAAATTCTGGGAGGAGCTTGAGCTATAATTCAGTTGATTCCCGAGTGTTAGAAAAAGGATCTGGATATATTTCTTCTGGATAATTGAAGTTTTATTTTTATTAAAAACACATGTTGGTATGCAAGTAAACAAATTTATATCCTTGTTGTAATGAATTATCTCTTTAATCTTATAAGTAATTGGAAGTAATTGGAAACTGGGTCAATCTCCATCCATTAAGTTTGTTCTGGGTGTCCTGCAAAAAGCAGGATCTACTATCTCTAGACTTCTTTAACTCCCAGGTCCTGATCTCAGCTTTGACATCACACATAATTCCAAATAAACTACTTTTTCCTATATTGGTCTCAGTTTCATAGAACTTTCCTCTTCCATCTGTGCAGTGATTAAAAGCACAAACTCTAAAGTCATATTTCCAAGGTTGAAAGCCTGCCTCCACTAGTGACTGGCAAGAATTAGGCAAGTTATTAAATTCTGTGTGCCTCAGTTTGTATTAGCTTTAAAGTGGAAACAATAATATTACTATATATAGTCATTATGGAAACGATATTACTATATACAGTTGTTTTGAGAATTAATATATGTAAATTTCTTACACCAGACCATGCACTAAATAAACTTTATGCATATTTAAGTGAGCAAAAGCTTTTGTCAAATTTTAAAGGTTGTGGACATCCTCGCAATCACCAATTAAAGGCTAGTATTTATTATATACGCAATATTTAAATGAATTTCAGATTAGGTGTTTTTTCAGAAAAAGTTACTGACAAAGCTCACGAGATTGAATATAAATGTCTTCAAGTTAGAAGAGGTGCGGGGGTGCAGATTAAGTAGGAGCTGAGTGAATAGTAACCCTTGGAAAAGGCGAAAGAGGCTTGGAGGTTCACAAGGTCTCAAGTATGGATCGGTCAGAATTGCAGGGCTCCAAGTCGTGCCTGCATCCCAGCACAACACACGTGTACTGTGCACTGACAGTGTGCCAGCCGTTGGACACTCTAGATGATTAAGGCATGGCATCCGCCCTCAGAGCGTGTAATTTGGTGGGGAGCACCTTAACATTTCCACAATTCCAACAATTCTAAACCACATACATTGTAAACTATAGTTCAAAGCAATTTGCTGGAGAGATTAATTCCAAGTGGCAGGAAATGGGAACACTCGCTGAGAAGACAGTGCTTGGGTTCACTCTCACTTGGATGAGGGAGAGGATTTCAGTAGGCGCTCTCATGACAGGAGGATATGACAGATAGAAGGCACGGCTGAGATCAAGGCTCGGTGGCAGGGAACTGGACAAATGCAAGGAACACAGGGTGAATCAGGCTATAAGACTGGAGGGTTGAGGGAGGTTATAATCATTTGTATCTGAGAGAGTCTGGGATCTTGTTTATGCTTATTTATTCCTGGCACGGGAGTGCAAATCTAACTTGCATAATGAAATCCTGACTCATATATCTCTTTCTTCTTATCATTTGCCCCATTCTGTTTGTCCTTTTTCTCCCCTCAAGTTTATGCTTTCCTGGCATAAAGACTGATTGTAATTCTCCTATAATAGGAGACAACTGGGAACTGACAAGGAGGGACTAAAAGAATGTGTAATCAAAGGCAATAAAAAGATTCATTTGAATGAGTGTCTAGTTCAGAATTCCCAAATTGCGTTCTTCTGCAAATACGAAATAATGTCTGGCTCCTCTCATGTGCTGGGCAATGTCCATTATCCTATCTGTCTTCCTTTATCACTTAAGTTCACTCCATGGTAACTACTATTTTAAATCCATCTTTCTTTACTAGAACCATTTTCTCTTTAACTGGGACAAAGGAATCTAAGCTTATAGCTCCCTGCAAACAGCATGAAAACCTTTTAAATTACACAGCGTTGATGGATTTTCACCCCTTCCTCTAAATATAATACATATGCTATCCCTGGGGTTCACTTAACGCTTCCTTACTGATGATAAAACCGCTGCTTGGCACAGACGAGGGCCAACACACTGCATCACTGCACACTCGTGTTCGGATTGCAGTCTAACCCGTGACGCCGAAATGGAAAGTCTAAGCCCCCGATCCTGGCAACATATGGCATATTAAATGCTGGGCTCACTAATGTTTCTCCTCTTGAATGTGAAATACGTTTGTTGCTGCCTCCAGATTCCAGTGTCCTAAGTGGTCGAGTGATTCTGAATTGTGTAGCATGGACAAGTTGCAGAGGGCTCAGTAGAGAGGCTTTGAAAGAAAAAAATCATGTGAATGCTGAAATGTTCCACCTCCGGGAGAGTCTTTAACAAGCAAGCCTGCCTGCTCTGGGCTAGAGTGGAGCTACCGTACTACACTTGCCCCTTTCTGATAAAAAAAAAAAAAA
>JAPYYM010002508.1:0-12190 GCA_028534135.1 Potos flavus
AGATGCTGATTAAAATGAGGGTGCCATTGCCCAGAAGGATGACAACATACATTATTAAGATTAGTACAAAAAAGAGTAACTCAAGCCTTGGGTAACCAGAAAGCCCCTTTAAAAAGAATTCCACCAGAATGGTTTGATTTTCCCATTCCATTTTACTGTTTCTCTTTTACCTGTAAGACATTAGAATTTTTTAAAACAAAATATATATCTCATTATGATTACTTTCAAATGTGTACCAGTTTATAAGTACCATACTCCCAGAGAGGAAAAATTTTTTAAAGGGAAAAGCTAAAAAACAAAAAAAGAAGTAAACAAAAGTGAACCAAAGAGAGGTAAGATATGAATAAAGAGGAGGGTGGGAAGAGGAAACTTACGTGTTTTTACCCACACGCGATATGCCATGTAATTTACTTAATCTCATCACAGTGCTAAGAGAGAGGTATTATTATCCACAGTTTACAGATAAGTAAACTAAACTGTAAATATTAAGTAAACTTGACTAAAACTAAGTATTTGGTAACAGCTAAGTAAGATTCAAACCTAACTAAGTCTTCCTTGCTAAAGCCTGGGCTTTTTGTCATATTTATCATCACATATGTAAACTAGAGGTTATAATAAAAATTAACATTGTACTATGTGTAACTGAACAATAAACCATATTTATTGAATACAAAGCATCACACAATAAACCAATGATCTTGTCACTCCTTGAAATTCTAATGCTATGTTTACCATCTGTCTTGCATAGTAGTACGTAAACTTTATAAAGGTAGGTACTTTTCTTGTTTACATTGATAGTCCCAGTAGTTACAATAAAGTGGACGCAGAGATAGTTGTTCAAAAATATTTGTTGGATAAAGAAATAAAATGAAAGACAAAATAATGACTAACATTTCTCACTCTGTGTCGATCCTCTACTAATTGTTTGCTTTGTGCCTTACCTATTTAGTCTGAATAGCAAACCTATTAGGCAATTACTGTTATTAGCCTCATCATCTTTATGAATAGAGGAGGAAAATAAAGCACAGAAAAGTTAAGTAATTTGCCTAAATTCATATACTTAAATAAACAGTAGAACTAAGAGTTAAACCCAAGCTGTATGGCTGCAGAGTATAAATTCTTAATTTTTCAATCTGCAGAGAACTTGGCTCACAGACTATAACATCTTTTAATCTAATTGACAGTACCAATGTTTCAAAAGAAATATTGGACAAAAAAAGGTAACTGTTCACAAAGAAACAAGACTTCAACAGTGATTTGAGAGAAGTTCATTTTGATACTTGATATTTTCCTACAATGTGTTATCATAAAGTTGCATTTGATCCTTATAATTTGTGATTTCCCTTGTGAGAAGTTCCATCTTGTTTTCCATTACTATCCTTAAGTGATATTTTTTTCTTTTTCAGTCTCACAAGGGGTTTTCCTATATTATAGGTCTTCTCAAAAAAAGGGGAGGGAGGCTTTTGGATCAATATATCCTTTCCACTTTTTTCCTTGTTTTATTAACTTAAGTTTTGTTTGTAAATTTTTCAACTTATTTGGAATTTTCTAATTTCATGAAATAAGAACTAAATTCCTTAATATTTCCTCTTTCTTCTCTATTTCTAGCTCTAATTAATGCCCTTAAAATACTTAATTTTCTTAAAAACTTAGATTTTGAGATGAAACGTTCTTTTCATTGGCATCTAATTTTTTTCTTTCCTTTTCCTCTTCAAGCCAACAGCTATCCAGGTGTGTATTCCCTGCACACCTAGTCATTAGTTATTTGTGTTCGATTTTTGTTATTTTTTTTATAATTTTTATTATAAGAGACCATAACATGTAATTCTCTAGTTATGGAGACTTTGGCAGTCACTTACTTGATCCATGTTGTAAATTTACAAAAAATATTCATTCTCTTGAGGAAAGATATATAGTTTTATATAGATACATAATACATGCATACACGTATACATATAATCAAGTTTATTTAATGTATTATTCAAATCTGTGAAATAATTATATTGCCATCTAATCGATTCTATATAAATATTTGTAAGCATGTTCTGCCCATATAGCTAGGATTTTTTTTATATGCTTAGCTTCTGTGTTGTTTATGACTGATAATTTTTATAAATTGTCAATATTAATTGACCTGTGTTTATCATGTTTTGTACTTTAAATTCCACTTTTATGATACTGCTATTACATTCCTGCTTTCTTTTAGTTTGCTTTTGCCTGCTCTTGTACATCCCTTCATTTTCAACTTTTCTTTCTCACTTTGTTAAGTACACTACTTATACGTAACATATATCTGGGTTTAAATTTTCAATCTCCGTTTACAGTCTCTGTCTTTCATGAGAGCATCCAGTCCATTCACTTTAAAAATACAATTATTAATGTACTTCATTGTTTTCTGTCCATATACTTAATTTTTATTATTTGCTTATTTTGCATTACTGCATTCTCTTTTTTTCCAATTCCTTATTTTTGTTGGTTAAGTTGTCATTCACTATTTGTTTTCATTAACTTGAACACTCTACTCACTTTTGGCATTCCGGATGTGGATACCTTCTCTTTCACTATGCTCATAATTTGACTTACAGGACCCAGCCTTTTGCTCATAAAATTAACTATTTTTTTCCACTAGAGTGTTCTCTAATATCCTAAGTTATCCTTCAAACACTAAATGAAGACAGAACTACAAGAATACTTTTATTCCTCCATCTCTCTCCTCAAATTCCCAAATGTCAGTGAGATAATGTAGAAGTGTTTATAATTTCCTTATAATGTGTCTTTTTGAGAGTTCTTCGCAGCCCTTATAATTATACATATTTGGACAGTCTTTATCAATGTATTTACCTCTCTATATATCTACTCATTGATCACTATTGGTTCCTCTCTCTTCTCTTTCTCATTCTCTTCAGGACCATATTTTAATTTATATATTGGTTTGGTTAGAGTATATTTGCAGAATTTTCCTCAGATGAAAGTGTAATATGCTATCTGAATTCTTATAGATCATCAAATAACTTCCTTTTTTAAAATTGCATAAATTTTTATAATGCATGACTTTTCTACCAAATTCTACATCTAAGACTATATCCTAAGGAAATTATATACATAATTGTCTATAATATACAGTATATAGTTATATATTATATACAACAAATATATGTATGACCTGTAATAAATATATAAGTAAAAAATATATATTAGTAATATACATACATATATACATATGAATTGTGCCTGTTAATTGACATCTTTACGTTAGTTGGTACATTAAAATTTATACATATTATAAAAATTATATATAAGTGTATATATATATGAACATATTATATAAATTATATATATGCATATATATATTCTGAAAAAAGTTTTTAAGAAACTCAGTGACCAAAATCATAGGGAGCCTTGAGAATTTTCCTAACATCTCTGTGGCCCATTCTTTAGGTGGCTATGCACTGGTATCTCATAGGGACAAAGCATGGTTTCACCTCTAATGACTTGCTGCCTAAGGGTGAGGAGACAGGAACTCCTATATATTCTCAGTGGACACACAAATTGGTACATCCTCTGCAGAAGACAATTTGGCAATATTTATCAAAATTACCAAAGCATACATGTAACCTTTGACCACAGATTTACTTCTAGGTAATTTCATCAGTTATGCTGGCACATGTATAAAGTGATTTACATATAAATTGATTCATTAAAGTACTGTTTGTATTAATAGATGCAGAAAAAATTTAAATGCCCAGGAAAAGGGGATATAGAAATAATGCAATACTATTCTGCTGTCAAAAAGTACATGGGGCTTTTTGTGCATTGATGTGGAAATATCTTTAAGAAATATTAAGTGGAGGGGCACCTGGGTGGCTCAGTCAGTTAAGCATCTGACTCTTGGTTTCAGCTCAGGTGGTGATCTCAGGATTGTGGAATCAAGCCATGCATTGGGCTCTGTGCTCAATGTAGAGTCCACTTCAGATTCTTTCACCCTACACCCACCCTCGCCCCACCCCACTCACTTTCACATGCTCTCTCTCTAAAATCAATCAATCTTTTTAAAAAAAGAAATATCAATTGAAAAAGTTATGTTCAGAACAGTATATATGACACACTAACATTTGTGTAAAAAAGGTTATATATGTATATGTGATATATATACATACACACATTTTTGCTAACACATAGAATATCTCTAGAAAAAGAAACAAAAATAGTTATCTCCAGAAAAGGAAATGGATAGCTTATTAACAGGAGTGGAAGGTAAGCTGTATACTATACTTCTTTTAATACTTGTCAAAATTTTGGCACTTTATGACTATATCGCTTATTCATAAAATAAGCAATATATTCATAAAATAAACAACATTTAAGCTTTTGAGATTCGCAGCCTTTCTCACTTTTCTAGTGGCATACTACATCAAACTATCCCCTGCCATAGGACACAATCCTGTATGTTTGAAAATTATCCTAACTTGTTCAGTATTACACACTAAATGGGAATTGAAGACTCATAGGTACTTTACATAGAGTTGCATTCTCAATACTCAGGACCTTTTACATAGTATCATTAGGATTTCCAGGCCCATAACCATCTCCAGTCCTACCGTCAGGCTGTAAACTATTCTTGTAAACCTGATTAAGGGTCTATTCTTCTATCCAATATCATTTCCTTTCCATTAAATGCATTATTGCTTTTATGGGCTAGTAAAATTCCTGGAACAAAATTACAGCTCAGTAAATGCTAGGTATTATTCTTGTTCCATTCTCATGGCCAAAGAGTCCTCCTTCTTCAGAATCCTTTGTCTACTTAACTTTTTTTTCAGGACATAATTAATTTCCTTGGGATCACCCAAAGCCCAATCTGATTTTCCTATTCTAAACTCCTCTTTTCCCCAGATTTTAAAATTCTTTAACTTTATAAGATTTTCATTTTAAAGAATTTTTCAGATTTTCTGGGTTAAGTCTCAAATCACTTAAGATCCCAAAGGTTATTAGGTACACAAGGGGTTTTTTGAATAGTGGAGATTATATGCACACCTATAAAAATCATCTCTGTAAAACCCATTATTCCATTAGCTATCTCCAGTTACATATATTCTATCAAGCACATGCCATAATATTGTCAAGAACACAGGCCTTGGAAGCAGGCTGAGGTCAAATGCCATCTCTGCCCCTTATTAACTAGATGGTCTGGGCATGTTTCTGATCATCACCATTCTTAGCTATAGAATGAAGATAAATACACCTATACCCTATTATTTGTTGATAAGACTAAATGAGCTGGTATATGTAATTCAATTAGTACAACAGTGATTCGCTTTGTTAGTTGTTTCCTTCATGCCTCTTTGTTAATTTCTTCCTTCTGTTAGACTCTTTTTACATCTCTGAAACAGTCATTTCTTTCTGTAAAATCAGGTATGTGTAGCTTAAAAGCTTAATCAGATCACAGAGAGCATTCTGACAAATGGCATTATTTTCATCCTACATACAAATTCTAATACACTTTATCACACTCACTCTCAGCCTCTGGAAACCAGCAAATTAGGTGCCAAAAAGGAAAAATCATCCAAAAGATCTGTCTTTTTTTTTTCATTTGTAATTATTTTTATTAGTAGAAAATGTCAAGTCATGGCAAGATATACAGATTAGTAGAGCACTTAAATTCATTTTTTCACTATAATGTGGACATAGCATTCAAATTCTTCAAGAATACAAAAATCATGATTGAGTTGGGATCATGAGAACAGGAATGAGAAGGAAATATGGTATGATGTCTTAACGGTTTTCATTGATTTTTCAGATTCTCTCACACATTATTGAAAAAATTCATTACAATCTAAGTGTTCAATGGATATCATGTCTCTAAGTGCTTCTTTCTCTTCTTAAATATAGTTTTAATATCTGCCTGCATGATAGTTTTTAAGTAGATATAAAGTCATTTGGACAGTTTTTCATTTCTCCCCATTGTAGATTGAATATCCATATGGATACAGCTGGCTTCTTTGATTGAATTATTTCTTTTCTGATCTGTCTTATATCAAATTTAATTCACTCCACAAAACAATAGAGTTGTAGTAAGATACCAGTGTGTTCCTTGCTTAAAACACATGACTTTTTTGACTAAGACTATTTTAACATTTTTAGCAAGCCTCTTAACATAAAAAAGAAAATGAAAAGTTACTCACTTTTACTATTATAACCTAATGATTGAAAAACAAATATTCAAAATAGTCACCAATATTGCATGCAAACACACTAGAATAATGCCAGAGCAGGTCTCTTTCTGGCTATACACTGCTTTGGTAAATTATCTTTTTCAGATCTCAGGAAATTATAATGTTCAGGGTTTTTTTTAATCTAAATTAGTCATAGTATCCTCCTCATATGTAATCTCTGTATAAAGAGGGTCTAACACAGTACCTGGAATATAGTTCACCTGGTTATCCATTGACTGAACCAAATGGAACTGAGTTGTTGCTAGGGGACCAAGGAAGACTTGTTTGTTATTAATTTTATAGTACAGAACACATAGTCTACTATATACCCTGTAGTGAGCCTCAATTAGCTCAAGTAGGTAATGCTGTCCAAATACTTTGTAATGCACTAAAAAGCTACACATTAATTAAAAGTAATTCACACCTGCTGGGCAAATCCCTTTCAGTTTGTTGTTGCACAATGGCCTTTGCATACAGAAGTGCTCTTTTGGTCTCATAGCTCTTTTTTCCCCCACTCCGTCTCAGTGGAAAGACCCTTAAACTCCATTTCTAACAGTCTCTCCTCAGTGAAAAAAAAATCCCATTTTCAAACTTGACACCTTTAACCCATCAGTCCAATTCTTGCTTATAGATGATGAGTTTGTTTCCTGTCTTTGCAGTAACTTACCTTCAAACCAGAGACTGCCTGTCTTTCTAGGTTGCAGCAACAACAGATAATTTCATCGCTTTTCTATTTGCAGCCAATCTTTATAACTCCTCATTAGTAGCTGAGCCTCCAAAGAGGCAGTTCCTGGTGAGGAATCAACCTGTCATAGAATTTCTTTGATTGCTTGACATTTATAGAAACATGATTGTTACAAGTGTGATTACGGAAATACAGTTTTCTAGTTCAAATAAAGCACCATTAGATTCCTCTATTTCAAAAAAGGAAGAAAATTAACAGCTGTAAATTTTAGGAATGGGGCAATTTGCCCATGAAGCCCAGGTGGAAACATTTCCCCATTGTGGAAACCCACAAATACCTAAAGAATCTGCTCCATGCTTTAAGACACAATTTAAATGTTCTTAAGGACCTCTCTAAACCTCTGTGTACAACTTTAAATTGCTTCATAAATGAAATACGTATAAAATGTATGAGACTTTAGAAATAAAGCCCTAAAGACCTAATTACAGGAGGCCTATTACTCTGTTTCACACAAATATCATAAAGGAGCTCACGTATTGTCATCAAAATTTCCCCAGCTGAATTCTCTCTCAATCTTTCCATCTCTCTTTCTCCCTCTCTCTTACACATATACAAACACACATACAAACACACACACAAATGCATACATGTGCATACTCACACACAACCATTTTGGAAGTATGGATTATTTCCTGTACAATTTTAAGTTCACTTTATAATTTAGCTTCTAGTAAAAGTTGACTTTTAAATAAATACATTTTACATTGTAAATATTCCAAAAGAAATACACATTCTTAAAAGAAGGAAGAATATTTTTTTTAGAAGGAAGGAAGAAGGGAAAAGATTAGGCAAGGAAGGAAAAGACATAGTCAGGTAATATATAAAGGTTTAAAAAACAAAGTTGAAAATAAATTATAATTAAACAACTTAGTGATAACCATAGTTCAGAAAGGAGCCTGATTTTCATTACAAAACAATATAATAGGGGGGTCTGTGTGGCTCAGTCGGTTAATCTTAGCCTAGGTCTTGATCTCAGGGTCATGAGTTCAAGCCCCACATTGGGCTCTGCACTGGGCATCGAGCCTACTTAAAAAAAGAAGATTTAAAAAACAATATAATAACTCAAGTTAAAATCATTTGCTCCTCTGAGCATCCAGTGAGACACCTTAAAGCTGGATACTTTTGAATGATACTTTTTTCTTTATTTTTAAAATTTTTTTCAAGATTTATTTATATATTTTGGGCAGACAGAAGGAGAGGGAGAGAATCTCAAGCAGACGCCCCACTGAGTGTGGAGCCAGATGTTGGGCTTGTTCCCAGGACCTCAAGTTTGCGACCTAAGCGGAATTCAACAGTCAGATGCTTAAACAACTGAGACCCCTAGAAGCCCCTTTAAATTTATTTTTAACAAAATAAGTTCAAATTATTTTGTTAAAATAGAATTCCAGAAGTAAAATGATTTCATCAAAATAAATGAAGATTTTTATGAATCTAAAAGGTAACACTGATTTATGCTCCCACCAGTGTGACAGTGTTGCTGATTTTCTCTTGCTCTTATCATCACTGGATACTGACAAATAGTTTAGCATTTGTTTTTTTTTCTAATCTAAAGGACTTAAAATAGTATCTCATCATTGCTTTAAGTGAAAGTTTTAATTACTAGAGATATTTAACTTGAGTGTATGTTTTAAATAGCTGTATTTTCTTTTATATGTGTTCTGTACTCATGTCTTTACCCATGTTTCTATTTGGTGTTTTATATTTTCTAATAACTTCTGTTTACATGACACTTATTGCACACCTACTCAATGAAGCTGATAGTAAGAATATCTGTGAATATAAAAATGCCCAAAACGTAGTCTCTACCTGTCCAATAGGTAGTGAGAAAAAATATCCATATAATCAGATGATTTCAATAAAAGGGGGTAATTGCTGAAATTAAAATGATGGTTTAGTGTGCTATGGAAGTATAAATGACAAGTAACTCAGAATCAAGACATAATTTCCAGGACAGGTAGTGATAACATATTTGCCCAGTAAATGTAAACACATGGGTACATCAACTGCACGTGACCCGCCTTTCTTTTCTTCAGATCTTCAGACCTTTATTCTAAAACCCTGAGAGGGAGAAAACACTCCTGGTCTTTTCCTATGGGAAGAAATATGCATATTAAAATTTCTACTTGGGGTGCATGGGTGGCTCAGGTCATGATCCCAGGGTCCTGGGATGGAACCCCACATCGGGCTCCTTGCTCAATGGGAAGCCTGCTTCTCGCCTGCCTGCTGTTCCCTCTACTTGTGCTTGCTCTCTGTCTCTCTCTCTTCCTCGCTCTGTGTCAAATAAATAAATAAAATCTTTAAAAAAATTTCTACTTGCTTTAATTAATTTTCTATCAAAAATTTTTAAGTCTGATATAAGACCAGAACCTAGATCTGTCATTCCAGAAAGCATAGAAGCAGTTGGTTTTAAGCTCTGAGAAAAAAAACAAAAATAGAGTCTGAGTATCCAAGATGGCCTGTGGGTCAAAAACAATATGCTTGACTCTAGAGGTTTTCCACCTACCTGGAATTCTTAGGGACAAAAAGTCCTATGAGAATGTATATGGAAACTAATAGGTTTTTATAGTGTATTTCACTAAGGTACGAATCTGATACATCAATAGTCATAGCCTTTGTGATCAGATTTAATCTGAGAATAACTATGACTGAAGCTGGAGGTAATTAAAAAGAGTTTATGACTGATATTCCTGCCACTAAAATTAAAACTGAATTTGGAAAAGTGACATTAATATACGCCCAAATCCCAAAAACATTTGTTTGCCTATGTAAAAGATGTTAATGCCCAACATCCTCTGAATTCACTGTTCCATCAATATAAAATTTATCCAGCCAAATGGATTTCCTAGAATGTGGCTCACTCCTGAACATACTTTCTCATTCCTGTTGGCCAGTAAATTAGAAATGTTCTTCAAATAGAGTAAAAATTTGAGAAGGAAGCCAAAGAAAATCAAGATAATGTCACATCCTGTCTGACATCCCCCAATCTTCTACTCAGACCTCAGATTACTAAGGTCACAAAGTTATTAGTAACAGAGACAAGACATTAATGCAGGTCTAAACTAAAAATCAAGAACTCAGAGCTTCTTCTAAGCTTTGGAAAGTATTGGAATGACCTCAGGATATCAAAGAAACGTGGCTTCCTCTAAATGGGCATGGATATGACCCCATCCAACCAAACACCTGTCCACATTATTATCTAGACCAGTAGACTGGTTTTCTAAACCAGTTTTAATTTTGTAAAATTTTCTTTATGCTAGAGCTAACACGTAAGCTGAAACAAAGAAAGGAGATAAAACAAGGATATCCTAATTGATTGCAGAGGCTCCACCCTTAAGGCCCATTTATCCATTCCCTCAATAGTCCCAAATGCTTGGCACCCTTAGTTACACAGGAAAAATATTCTAAATATTGAACAGAAAATAGTATCTAAAGACTTAGGAGGATTTTGAGATTAATATGAAACTACAACACAAAGCTCTCCACTGGAGAATGTGGGTGTAGTATTTGGGAGTTTTTCTGATTCGCTTTTTTCACAAAAAAGAGCTTATTTATTTTGAAAGATTTGATGAAGTGATGCCTATGAAAATGGACTATATAAAAAAGTGAACATAAAATGACATATAATATCCAGTTCCAAAACTGCAATATATACAGAATATAAAAGATATTGTTCAAAATGATTGAAAGTAGCCATCTCAGTGTGGTTTTGATTTGAATCTCCCTGATGGCTAATGATGATGAACATTTTTTCATGTGTCTGTTAGCCATTTGTATGTCTTCTTTGGAGAAGTGTCTGTTCATGTCTTCTGCCCATTTTTTGACGTGATGTTTCAACATGGACTAGACTGGAAGAGATTATGCTGAGTGAAATAAGTCAAGCAGAGAGAGTCAATTATCATATGGTCTCACATGTGGAGCATAAGGAAAAACATGGCAGACATTGTGAGAGGGAAGGGAGGGGTGAATTGGAGGAAATCGGAGGGGTGATGAACCATGAGAGACTGTGAACTCTGAGCAACAGACTAAAGGTTTTGGAGGGGTGGGGGTGGGGGGTTGGGCGAGCCTGGTGGTAGGTATTGAGGAGGGCACGTATTGCATGGAGCACTGGGTGTGGTACATGAACAATGAATCTTGTAACACTGAAAAAATAAAGTAAAAGTATTTGGGGGAAAAAAAAAGAAAATAGCCATCTCCTAGTGTTACAGTAATAGGTGATCTCTTTATTTTCCTCACCCTACTGTCCTGTATCTTGCAAATTCTCTATAATGAGCATGCAATAATATTGTAAAGCTGTATGCCATCAAAAAAATTAAATTAAATTAAATTAAATAATATATGAAAGTGCAAAAAAAGTAAAATTAACCAAAATTCCAACATAATTCTAAAGTTTCAATGATGTCCAGTGTGTTCACAATCCAATACCTTTTCTATTCACTTGCTAAATAACATTCTGTTAAATAGATGTTTTATTGCCTCCTTCACATCCTTGTTCCTAAGACTGTAGATTAAAGGATTCATCATGGGAGTCATAACCCCATAGAACACAGATATAAGTTTGTCAGTAGCATCCACGACATCTGAATTAAGTGTCTCTTTAGACTTGGGCTTCATGTACATGAAAAGAATGGTTCCATAGAATATTATCACCACAGTCAGGTGGGCTGAGCAGGTGGAGAAAGCTTTGCTTCTCCCCTCAGAAGTAGGGATCTTGAGGATGCTAGAAATGATTAATGAGTAAGAGATGACAATCAAAAGCAGGGGCATCAAGGTGAACAATGTTGTGGCCACAAGCATGATGAACTCATTGTCTGAGATGTCAGCACAAGCAAGTTTCATGACAGCCAGAATTTCACAGGAGAAATGATTGATGACGTTATTCCTACAGAAAGGCAATTGTACCACGAATGCCGTCTGTACTGCAGAGTTGATAACTCCGGCAAACCAGGACCCAGCTGCCATGGGCACAAAGGAATCCTTGCTCATGATGACAGGATATCTTAGGGGGTTGCAGATAGCCACATACCGGTCAAAGGCCATCATGCCCAAGAGCACACACTCTGTGGTACCCATGGCCAAGCCAAGGAACATCTGCACCGCACAGCCAGAGAAGGAGATGGTCTTTCTCTCTGAGAGGAAGCTCACCAGGGTGGAGGGAATGGAGGTGGTGGTGTAGCAGATGTCCAAGAAGGAGAGGTTCCCCAGGAAGAAGTACATAGGGGTGTGAAGGTGGGAGTCC
>JAPYYM010002509.1:0-12189 GCA_028534135.1 Potos flavus
ACTTTTATTTTATTTTTTCAGTGTTACAAGATTCATTGTTTATGTACCACACCCAGTGCTCCATGCAATACGTGCCCTCCTCAATACCCACCACCAGACTTGCCCATCCCCCCACCCCCTCCCCTCCAAAACCCTCAGTCCCTTGTTCTGAGTTCACAGTCTCTCATGGTTCTTCACCCCTCCGATTTCCTCCAAATTCTTCCCTCCCCTCCCTCTCACAATGTCCTCCATGTTTTTCCTTATGCTCCACCTGTAAGTGAGACCATACTACATAGAACTTCTACACTCCAGCTTATAAAATCTGGTCCATATTCTACAGTAATTCCTTCAGTTCTATCATCCAGTTCACTAATTCTTTCTTTGGCTTTGTTTTAACTTGCTATGGGATCCGTATACTAGGTCATGACTTTCAATGATTGTATTTTTCATTTCTAGAAGTTCAGTGGTTGTTTTTCGAATATTTCTGGTCACTTTTGAAAATATCTTATTTCCTTTGCCACACTTTTTAATACCTTTTAAAAAGTTCTTTAACATATCGGACACATTTATGGTGAACTTACGTGCCTTGGGACTTTATCTTTGAAAGTTCCTTGGGGTTTAGAGTCAAAGTATATCCCTTCGGAGACCATTTGGATCTGCTTCTGCCAGGTACCTGGGCCCCCTAACTATCTGACAACTTTAATTTCCTGTTTGGTTTTTTTCAGCCATACAGGTAGTAGATTTGGACCCTGAAGCCACGGATAGATGGTTGTAGTTAGAAATTCCCTAGGTGGCGTGTTGCCCCCTCTCCCTCCCTGCACAACCAAGGTTGAGACCGGATCTCTCCAGCAGAGTAGGCTTTTCCCCTGTTCACTGGGGGTGCGACCTTTTGGAGTTCTGTTTTGGGAAGGAAGTCTCTGCATTCCAAACTTTGACCCGACTTGGGTCTAGGTTTTATTTCTTACTCTCCTCTGTATGTGTGGTCCATTAAAATCCGAGCTCTAGGCCAAGAGATGAACAAACACTGGCTCCTGCATTCTTTTGGTTTCCAATTCTGAGAATTTCCTTAGTTTTCAGCCAGTTCAGATTCAATTAACATTTTTTCCCCCAAATTTTATTTAGCATTTTCCACGTCCTGTCCTAGGAAGAGCTTCTAAACATCTGGTCAGTCCTGCTGCCAGAAAGGAAAACCCGCCCAGGATCTCCCTCTCACACTTTGCTTTGTAAAATTAATTTGATTTTTACATCCTCATCTCATGGTGTCCTACACGCTTTGCGTGTGCGTACTGAGATTCAGTTCTGCACGGCCCTGGAGAAGATGCTCTATCTCCAGCAACAGGAGTAACGCTACCTAGGCTGCCATCAACAATTTAATGACACTAAAATACCACCAGGATCATGTCATTCTATTGAAAGAAAGGTTAGCAATTCACCATTATCCATAGCCTTCCTTCACCCAGACATTCACGATTCCCTACCTCGTTGCCCACTTCTCCCCAGAATGAACCTTCCTTTCCATCTGATCTTTTTATCTGCTTTGCCAGATATCATGCCGGGGACCAAGGGGACAATGTGAAAAAGGTATGGGCTCTGTCTTTAAGGACTCGTAGGGGAAAGAGACAGATAGGCAGGTACACTGCAGTGCTAGCCACCAACACCTCAAGGTGAAGGTGGTGGGTGGAAAGGACCCAGGAAGGTGAATAAGGGCCAGACTGTGACAGTCCCTGGGTATCACGTTACATAACTTGACTTTTGTTATCGAATGAGGAATCATAATCAGATCTCTGTTTTTGGAAGAGATCAGAGAAAAAAAGAGGCCAGAGGCAGAAAAACTAATCAGAAGGATGTTATAAGAGTTCAGATGAGGGATGATGAAAATCTGAACTCTGGCTCTCATCTCTTCATTCTCTGGACTTAATATTATGACCCAGTTTTGGAATTAAGCAAATGCCTTGTACTGAACTCTTAAAATAGAGCTGATCAGGGGCGCCTGGGTGGCTCAGTGGGTTAAAGCCTATGCCTTCAGCTCAGGTCATGATCTCACGGTCCTGGGATCGGGCCCCACATTGGGCTCTCTGCTCGGCAGAGAGCCTGCTTCCCCTTCTCTCTCTGCCTGCCTCTTGTGATCTCTCTCTCTGTCAAATAAATAAATAAAATTAAAAAAAAAAAAATAGAGCTGATCACCGTTCTCATCCCACTGTATAGAAATGGACGATTTTCTTGTTTTCCTTTCCCATAGAGACCATGCCTTATTTGTCCCTGTACAACAACATCTAATACATTTCCCACCATGTACAATATACTCAGTGCTTCTTTATTAAATCAATAAATACGCTGTTATCGCATGTTAGGTATTAACCTGTTCAACCAGATACAAGTCTTAGAAAACAGAGAAACCATGCTTATCCTTCTCTGATACCGCTTAGCACAGTGACGAACACATAGCAGGTTCTCAACACACGGCCAACGCATGACCTGTAACCGGAAAGTTGTTTGGGGCTCAGATTTTTCAGCACCAACTCTCCCTTTCTTGAGTCAAGTGGAAAGTGTGGGAAGAACCAGCTTAGGACCTCACGGAGCCCCTGGCAGATGACCAGCACTCACCCCCAAGAACCTCTGTAACTGACCCCGGTAGCAACATGGCTCCTACCTCGGCAATGGCGGAGATCTTGTTAAGGCAGCTCTTCACGGCGGTGCCGTCATTCTCCCGCGTTCCCTCCTCCTCCAGGAAGGCCAGGTAGAGGAGCGTTTCCTTGCCAAACTGCTTGCAGGCCTCGGTCAGCACTGGAGATGCAACACACCCAGGAATTCTGAAGGCCCTCTGCTCTCCCTGCGGCCCAGCCCGGCCCCCCGGCCCCAGTACTCACGGTCGGCAGGTTCCGGCGGGGCTCGAAGGCAGGTGGTGCTCACGTAAGCCATGGTGTCACCGGTCAAGTGGGCAAGGAGGGTGACCGAGTGGAGGAGCCCACTGATAGCTGCCAGGAGTTTAAAGGGGGTTGCTCAGGGCTGTGTTACCTCCCTACCTCCTTCCCTGCTCTACAAGTTGTATACAGTCCTTTCTTGGCACAGAGGAACCCGTTGCTACTTGCACACGCCAGCATTTCTGAACGCGGCCCAGGTGTCACTAAGCGACAGGCCCTCTCCCCCGCTTTCCTTACCTTCCGGGCAGGCCAGATAGCGGCTCCAGCTTTCTTCCAGTTGCTCGAGGCATCTGGAAACAGACTTGGCCTTGGAGAGAAGGTGATCTGTGAGGAGGGGAGACAGGGCCAAGTCAGAGCCGGAGTTGTCAGACTCGCTTTCTACCCGAGAGGGGAAGGCACGTGACGGAGGAGCCCCCCTCGTGAATGGCCTGGGCCCTGCAGGAGCCACCCTGAGATGGGGGGCAGAGGGAAGAGGGTTGGCTGTGTTCGTACAGGACCTCAAAAGCTGTCCATCTGGCCCCTCGGCCAAGAGCCAGGGCAAGAACATTGGCAGCCCAGAGTCAGCCTCTCCCCTCTCAGGACTGCCTGCCCAAATCAAATCCAGGCCTTCCTGTGACGTCTTTCAAGGACCTCGGACTCTCGTTAGTCTCGAGCCCAGACCCTCGGCCCCGTCAGGCTCATCTGTGCTCACGCTGTGCACACAACACGGCCGTTCCCACTCTGTGCCTCTGGGCGCGGGTCCGCAAAGACTGTCACACAGGAGTTCATATATGGGAGCTCGTGTCACGCTGCATAGGTGTGGCCCCTGGCTCCATCACCGGTGGCTACGATTTCTCAGGCCGTCCATACCTGCTTCCTCACGTGGAAAGAGTACCGGAACCCCCTCACGGCACCGTAGTGAGGATTCGCTGGGCCGAGTGCGGAGCGCTTACAACGGCGGTTGGCACATGGCGAGCGCTCGGTAACATCAGCTGTTTGTGTGATCCACCCCCCCGCCCTGGTTCTTCCCCTCCACTGGCTCATGTCTATCCTCTTCCTTCAAAGCCCAGCTCCTAATGTCTCTCCTCAGAATCCGCCCACGGCTGCCCCATTTGCTGGCATTTCCTCAGCCAACTAGGTACCCGGCGTGCTCCTTCCTCTGAGACTGCCGGTTCCCTTACAGATGGCTTCCCCGCTGCGTCAGACGCAGCAGTTCTTGCTGGAGACGTCACCGAATGCAGACGTTTCTTTTTTTTTTCCCCCAAAGATTATTTGAGGGAGAGAGTGTGCATGTGTGCGGGCAGGGGGAGGGGCAGAGGAAGTGGGGAGAGAGAAAATCTCAAGCAAACTCCCCGCTGAGCATGGAGCCCGACCTGGGGTTTGATCCCAAGACCCTGAGATCGTGACCTGAGCCGAAATCAAGGGTCGGACACTCCACCAACCGAGCCACCCCGGAGCCCCGCAGACATTTCTATTTGATAAAGAAAGTCAACTCTCAGCTATTTCCTTCCACCTGCTTTGTCCTCAGTGGGCCCTCTCGGGGCTACACCCGCGACCCCACCAGTGCCCTGGGCCTGGATGCCCTGCCATCCCCGAGGCCTCCTCTCTCATCCAGAGGGTCATTCAACGTCGACCCTGACCATGTCACACATGCGGGCACGCAAGGGGGGGGGTACCTGCGGAGCCGGCACAGCTGATCAGAGTGGGCTCCTCCAGCTGCCGCAGGGCCTCCTGGACCACCTGCTCCGCGGCCTTCCTTGACTCCGCCAGCAGCATCTTCCGTTGGTCCTTGGCGAGCTGGCCCGCTGATTCCTAGAAATGGTCCAGGGAGGTGAGAATTGGACACAGACCCCATCACCAGCCTTCCACCTTGACACAGCAGCATCCACCTTGACACAGCCGGGATTCCTGGCATCTTAACCCAAGCTACTGCTAACGAGGCGGGCACCCGTTACTTGCCTTTGCATGAGACAGCTCCCGCTGGGTGTGGTCCAGCTGCTCCTGCAGGGCGGCCAACTCCTCCTCCCGACGAGCCACGGCGTGCGCCAAGCTGCTCCGCTCCTTCTCTAGCTCAGCGATCTGGGCGGCCCACTTTGCCTCTGACTGCAATGTCAGCAGGGTTAAAGAGGGAGAATTAAATGGTCCACTTCCCAGGAGTCCAGACCCACCGGCAGGCTACACAGAACAGGAGGCGTATCCTAAGCCGCCACCTTCATTCCCCCAGGCACACACTGAGCACGGACGGGCCTAGCCCGGCCCGCTGCTGGGTGGGGCTGGACACCGGGGAATAGCAGTCCTAAAGCCAGAGGGGAACGAAGTGCGGAAGGGACATGATGCTCACCTGGACAGAAGTTTCCAGACTGCCTTGGGCAATGTGGAGTTCCTGTTTGCTGGTGGCAAGTTCTTGCTTCAAGCTCTCTAGTACTTCCATCTGTTCCTGAGTCTGAAAGACAAAAAAAACCAGGAGCACTGTGATCCGGGTGGTGGTTGCCAGGGAGAAACATGTATAAAAATCCTCAAGCTATCAGGGAGCCTGGCTGGCTCAGTTGGCAGAGCATGCAACTCTTGATCTCGGGGTCATGAGTTTGAGCCTCATGTTGGCTGTAGAAATGATTTAAAAATAAAATCTTGAAAAAAAAAGTCCCCCAAGCTATCAATGGGAGATTTATGTACTCTCTTATATGCAAGGTTGGATGCACCCAACAAAAAGTGGGTGGGAGGAGGCGAGTGTTCCAGAAGGTTTTCTTCTGGCTAAGTGGGAAGGAAGGGAGAATTTTAGGGAAGTGGGAAGTTCGAAGGGAGAATTTTAGGGACATTTCCTAAATGTCGTGCTTCGGCTTATACTGATTACAGTAGAACTAGATCTTCTTTTTACAGACAGAAAAGTATTTTTTGTATTTTAAGTTGAAGTTTAATTGATACAGAACTGGATCTTTAATTCAGACATCCCAACACCTGGTGTGATGCTGAATCTTACCATCTTGAAACAACTCTCTTTTTTTTAAATTTCTTTCATAAGTGCTATTTTTCAAAGAGCAGGTTGCAAACCATTAGAATTCACAGCTAACACTAAAAAAAAAAAAAAAAAAAATGAAATGAACAGGGGCGCCTGGGTGGCACCAAGTTGGTTGAGTGTCTGACTCTTGGTTTTGGCTCAAGTTGTGATCTGAGGGTTGTGAGATCGAGCCCCGAGTGGGGTTCCATGCTCAGCAAGGAGTCTGCTTAAGACTCTCCCTCCCTCAGCCCCTGCCCCAAACCTCTGTAAAATTAGATCTTAAAAAAAATTTAAAAATAAATGAAATAGGGACGCCTGGGTGGCTCAGTTGGTTAAGCGGCTGCCTTTGGCTCGGGTCATGATCCCGGGGTCCTGGGATCGAGTCCCACATCCGGCTCCTTGCTCGGTGGGAAGCCTGCTTCTCCCTCTGCCTGCTCTGCCTGCCTCTCCCTCTGCTTGTGCTCTCTCTCTCTCTGACAAATAAATAAGTAAATAAATGTAAAAATAAATAAATAAATAAATGATAAACAGAGGGGAAAAAAAAAAATCCAAATGCATCCAGAGTAAGGATGAGTATTGCCTCGTGAAACTTTTACTTCTATTAAATAGACCCTATTTCCTACTCTGAGTCACAGAAAAGCGTGAAAGCCACGACTCTTAAGTGTAAGGCATTTAGTTTCCTCTGTCCGACATGTCTTACTGCAACGGGACCTGCCTGCCAGCCTTCCCCCAACTCGTGGGTATTCTCCCGGCCCCAAGTCCTCGTAAATGTTCGTATCTCTCTCTGCTATCCAGGGGCTTTTACTTCTCTCAAGTGTCCCAGCCTCGCCCTTGGCAAGCCGTTGCTAATGCACTTGCTCGGCCGGAGCCCCGTCATCGCGCCAGGCCTCTAACTCCTTGTGCACTTCTCCTTCTCCTCACCTTCCGCTGTGCCTGGTCACTGATACGCTGCAAAGAGTCCTCTAGCTCTTTCTTCTCTCGTTCCAAATCCGCCTGGGCTTGCCGGGCCATGGACACCTGTTTGGTCACCTCTGCATTCTGTAGGGGAAGAACAGCGTCTTGACCTGGCTCATCTCAGGCTGAACTGAACGGCCCAGGGACAACCTCTCCCCCTTCTAGAACAAATGACAGCATTCAGACAGCTGGATGCAGAAATCCCGTCTCTACCCAGGGAGAAGCCAGAATAGAGCTGTCATCTTTAGATACTCAGCGCTCAAGTACTTAAAAGAACAAGGGCAATGGGGTGGCTCAGTCGGTTAAGTGTCCGAGTCTTGATTTTTGGCTCGGGTCATGATTTTGGTGCTGTAGACTGAGCCGTACCTACATCGGGCTCCGTGCTGGGCGTGGAACCTGCTTGGGATTCTCTCTCTCCTTCTGACCCTTCCCCCCACCCCAACCCCGATCAATCTCGCCCTAAAAATAAATAAATAAATAAAATAAAAGAATAATAAAGATGTGGGATAATCCAATCAGGGCTGGCATCGAAAGTCAAGAAATGGAAGGCCAGCGAGCCTGAAAAGCGGTGGTTTCCATGAAAGGACGGTGCCCCGCTCGGAACTGGTGGAGGCACAGAGCGGCGGTGTCCCCCGTGGCAAGGGGACGGCGCACGGGGCAGGGTCCTACCTTCCTCAGCAGGTCAGCGTGGCTCTGCACCAGCTGACTGTACTTTTCCTTTAGCTTGCTGTACCGCTGTTCGTTGGCTTGGGCTCTCCCTGTATTGTCAAGAGCCAAGGTGAGCAGTCTACCCCTGCCGGGACCCTGCGCCTTCCTTCCCATAAGCCAGAGTCCCTAGGACATCCTTCTTTCTTTTCACAAATGTAGACACCTTCTTTGCCCTTGCAAATCCTACTGAAATAAACTCCTCTGGGCAGTTGTCTTTAAGGAAAAAAAAAAAAACCCACCGGATTCAGGTCACCGCACTGATTCATGGCCCCTGAGCTGTACACACGTGGCATGTGCTTCATCGGTGTTTTTGGCTTTAGGCTACCTCTCCTTCGGACACCCCGTCCCTCAGGCAGTTGCCCCACTGTCACCTCCTGGTTCCTGTCCCCACAATCTGAGCCCATGGGGCTCTCCCCTGGCTGGGCTCCCACCTGCCCCTCGGACTAGTGATACCACCGTCCTTCCTGGTGGCTCTTCTGGATGGACGCACGGCTGGGGCTCTGTCGCCCAGCCTCATCCTTCCCCCTGAGCCTCGCCTGACTCTGCGGCCCCCACCTTCAGCCCCAACCTAACGGACTCACTTTCTATCTCCGTCAGGCTCCGCTGGGCCTTCTCCGTGTCTTCTCGCTTCTTCTTGAGCTCGTCCAGCTCGGCCCGGAGGAACTCGCTGTCATCGGCCGCCTGCTGCCGCAGATGTCGCTGCTCCGCCAGCTCGGCCTCCAGCTCGCTGACCCGGCCCTTCAGCTGCAGCACGGCCCGCTGGCTCTGTGGGACGGACTCAGCCAGTGAGCCCCAGCACCCTGCCACTGGGTTGGGCTGGGCTGGGCTGGGCTGGGCAGAAGCGGGTCCTCCCGGTTTCCAGGACCGATCCCATAAATGCCCACGTGTGCCTAACAAGCCCACGCCCGGGGCCTGGTGAGAGTGGAGGCTTCTGGTCATTCTAGGCCACCCGGCCAACAACGGGGTGACAGCAGGGGAACTCTGGTCTATTAGAATGGCCCAGGAGCAGTCCTGGACAAGCTGGCACGGGGGAGGAGGCGACGTTTGCCTGTCCCCATGAGCAGAGCCTCCAGCCAGCCGTGGGCCTGAGCAGCAGTCCTGTTTACTGCCCCAGACTCTGCAAACAGCCATGACACTTACAAACCAGACCTTCCGATCGCCGTGGGGGGAGAGGTCTCTCTCACCGTCGGCTTCAAAGCCAGCTGGCGGTCGTGGTTATCGCCAAGTACCACAGGGAAGCGGGGCTCGGCCCAGAAGCCGTTCTCAAGGGAGAAATGATGGAAATGCAGTGCCACCAAGACCACGGGAGGACCCAGGTCCTTCTGGCTTCCGCATTTCTACTAATGAGCCCCCGCACCCCCCACCTTAATATGGGGTCTGATAAGTGTCTCTGCAAGTTTAACATGAACGTGTCACGTCACGGCAAACCCCAGGACCGGATCAGGGCCCGACTCATACCTCAGTCTTCATGTTCTCCAGCTGTGCCTTCAGCTCACTGACGTCTCTGTACAGTCGACCGATTAAGTGATCCCTGAGAACAGAAGGAGAACAAGTTTGCATCCCCTGCGCTTCCATCCCTTCTAAATGCGAGCTGGGAGAGCAGGGGAGGAAATTGAGAGCTGGTGTTAATTTCGGGAAAGTTCTCTGAAATTCCATAAATTATACTCTAAAACCCTCCGTGTTACCAGATCTGAATCTAACACCCATGGGTTATTTCAGCCTCATCTGATCTCCCTCTGGGATTCCAGGGGCCGATATTTGAGGGTTGTGACACTTCTCTATGGGGCCCAAGTGTCACTAAGCATTCTGCCTGGTTGGGGGTGGCCAATGGGACCACCGGCTTCACGTAGTTTCTGCACCGCCTGCCTGCACCCCACGCGGACTCACTTCTCATCCTTGTTCACGCCGTTCTGACTGTTGAAATTGAAGGGGTCGCTGCTGAACGAGCTGCCAAAGATGTCATCAAACTTGTTGTCAAATAAATTCTGCAGTGACCGAAAAGGAGTGAGGACAAAGTTAGAGATCCAGAGACTTCCATGCGGGGGTCAGAGGAGTGAGACGTAGAAAAAGGGGACCCTTTCTTAACTGGGTTCAAGTCCATCTGGGGTCCCTCCTAGAGACCACAGGGCAGGGGCCTCAGTCTGGGTTAGTGCTTGGGTTAGAAGAACGGTCCAGTTTGGTGACAGCCGAAGGGTCTTTGTCAGAGCCTCTCCCGTCCTCTCCCCTGCACGTACGGGGCAGCACGAGGGGCCGCACATGGGGCTCGCCCCCTGCTATAACCCCATCCCTAACCGTCGGGTTCCAGTCAGGTGCTCCTCACCTGCTGGGAGGCGTCCATGTCCACGAGGTCATCCTTCTCCAGGACGGGCTCGCTGTCTGGGGACGAGGCCTCAGCCGGGATGACCACCACAGGGCTGATGTGCTCAGACAGCGCGGAGGCCCGCAGGAAGTTGGGTGGGTTCTGAAGATGGAAGACACACCCCCAAACCGCGTCACCCGCCAGGCCCGCCTGTCGTGGGATCTGAGAGCACCCAGGACCCGGCAGCTCCGACGGCGCGGCCTGCCCCGCTTACCTCCGGCAGCTGAGGGATCTGAATGAGCCGCTTGAAGTACTGGAGGTTGCTGGAGCGGTAGAACAGATCTTTCAACCTGGGGGTGGAGAAGGGCCTGAGGGGTGCTGGGCGCCTTCCCGGCCCCGGGGCGGGGACAGTGCAGCCCCCGGCCCCCCAGCTGTCCTGCTGCCCACCCAGCCCAAAGGCGCAGGCTGTCAAGGAGATGACCTCCGTGGTGCTGGGATTCAATTGTGACGCCACAGGGGGAGGTTATCCGTAGCCCGTCCTCACTTATGTGGTGGTGAGGAAAGAGGGACTCAAAGGACAGAATCCTCTGGAAGAGTGGATCGCCCTAGAACAAATTTCTGCGTCTCTGTAAAATCAATGCTGCTGCCTGGCGGATGTCTTCCCAGGAACGTGGGGCTTAGAAAATAAATTTATTGTCTCTGAGGATACACCACCTAACCACAGGAACGGGGAAGGGAACTTCCTTACTGAGGGAGATCCCTCTGTTTTGGAGCCCTGTGTTATCTCCCCAGTTAGACTAGAAGCTTCTAGAGCACAGAGACTAGGCCCTGCTGAGCTGGGTTTGCCACAGTACCACGCACAGAAGAATTAACTCATCAAGACCTCGCTGGAGAAAAGCAGTCTATTTGTACTGTGTCCCAGTCTTAGGTGGGTATGGGAATGAAGAAAGCAAATTTCCCCCTCATCTTCGGGTCCCCATTTTGAACCAAAACATGGAAGGCTGAGGAAGCAGAGAGCACCGGACAGATTTCCTGAGAGGAAAGAGGATCGTGGATCTCTGTGCCCTCTCCCTGCAACACAGTCTCCTCCAGCTCAGCCCAATACACTAAACGCCTGGGGTCTCATGCCAGCCCTTCTAGCCCCAAGGTTGAGACCGCCCCCCTGAGGTCATCGGCGCTTTCCCCGAATTCAGGGACACTGAGGACTCAGGGAGCCACCGGGTCTGGGCCGACGAGAAAGTGAAGCGGCCGCTCCTGGGAGAGGTTTTTATAAGCTAGAAAAAAATGAAAGGAAATAAAATCACCTGACCACACCCCCCCCCCCCCCTTTCTGGGATGGAGCCAACAGTAACAGGCTGCGTTGCTTTCATAAGCTACTGGAATTTACCATTCCAGGAAATCAGCCCCAGGGCCTGTCTCCTAGGATTTAATAAGTCATTTATTATAGAATAAACATATAAGGCATTTCAAATGGAATAAGGAAACCGGGAGGTTAGCACAACCCTGAACTTGGCCTCTGACTGCTGCCCGGGAACCAGCAAGAGAAGTCTGAGTTTGGGAGTTTGGCAATTTGGCTTTTTCTCCGTCGTCAGGGGCTGAAGAAATTAACGGCAAAACAAGAAGGTCAAAGAGAGCGTGCTGAGCCCCAGTGCCCTTCTCGGCACCTGGGTTCTCTCTCTCACGTCATTCCTTCCCCTCTCCCTCGGGCTCACGTAACGAACGATGAACTGGGACGTCTCCCCTCGCCGGCGATTCTCTTCCCCGAATGCACAGAATAATTTACCCGCCAGTCAGACAAGCTCTTCTAGACAAGGCAGCTGGCTTACTAGCTTAGTAATTTATCCAAATATTTATGTGTAATTGGCTGCTACGTATCAGGGGCTAGGGATGCAATAATGGAGAGTCGAGCAGAAGTAAAGCTGTGCTAAGAACCATGAAAGAAATAAATTAGGTGCTGGGCTGGAGACTAAGGGGGGGCGGGGGCGGGGCTGGAGGAACAGGAGAGGAAGAAGAGCCGACTTAAGTAAGAGCCTTAAGATTTAAGGCCAGAGATGCCTTTGTGAGGAGGTGACCAAAGATGACCCAGAGCTGGCCAGGCTGGGAGAAGAGCCTCCCAAGGAGAGGGAACAGCAAACGCTAAGACAGGCCCTGATGGAGAAATGAGCTGGGAACATTCCAGGAACTGGAAAAGGACCCCGTGTGGCAGAAACACCCTAAGCCCTAAAGATGAGGTCAGAGATGGCAAGCAGGGCCTTGTAGACCATGGAGAAGAGCTTGGATTTTATTCTCAGTGTAATCAGAAGCCACTGAAAGGCTCTGAGCAAGGGAATGACGTCTTTACAAGGTTGTTCTAA
>JAPYYM010000251.1:0-14927 GCA_028534135.1 Potos flavus
CTTAACCAACTGAACCACCCAGGCACCCCCAAATATAAAATTTAGAAGCAGTGTTGGAAGTCGTCTGTGCAGCAAATAAAGCACCAGACCCAGAGTCCAGGGTGTACGTCCCAGTCCCCCCGCCACCACCACCACCATCTGTGTAGTTGGCCATCACCTCAACCTCTCTGAGCCTGGGTCCTCATATAAAGAGATACTAATAAAACTGGTCCTAGGTGTCAAATGAAAGAATCCATGTCAATCACTTTGAATTCTAGAACAGGTTGAAATGTCCAAGCATGGGACCTGGCTGGACAGGGATGTGAGTGAGTCCAGAAGTCTGGAAAGATGTCTCATCCAGGGCAGTAACCCCTGGACTTTTGTGGCAGGCATTTGGAGATCACAGGATTTTTGAGTCATTGAAATGTCTTTTACAGAATATATAAAATGTACTATAAATTTCTGAAAGACTAAGGAGTTACTAAATGGACACATTCCGTGTACCACCCAAAATTCAGGACCTCTCATAGATAGACATGGTGAGAGGTAGCATTCTCCCTGTTGTCATGGAAAGGCATGGAACCATCTGCGAGCATATATGCCCTATGTGCACCTATGTACATTTGCAATTAGGGCAAAGACGATGCCAAAACTGGCCTGAGAGGCTTCATGACAGAAATGAACTTTGTTCTCTGGGTTAGTGAATTCCAGTTTTGGAAAGATCCTTAAGGGAAAGACAAACAGACTAACACATATTGAGTGCCCTCTGCGTGTCAGAAACTTTACATATGTTATCTCTAATTTTCACAACAACTCTGCAAGGTCTGAAGTTTAAGAGGGTTGTATAACCTGACCAGTCCACACAGCCAACCAGTGACAAAAGCAGCTCCGGCTCTTATCTGTCTGACCCCAAAGCTCAGTCTCTTTCCACTAGACCCATGGGCTAAAGCCAGCCCGCCATCTTTATTTTTGTACTACCTGTGCGTCAAGAGGCTTTTTATATTCTTAAATGGCTAAAAATATAATAATACAAAAAAAAAATCTGTGACATGGAAAAATAATATGGACTTCAAATTTCAGTGTCCATAAATAGAAATGTTACTGAAACATAACCACACCTATTTATCTACATGTTGTCTGTCTATGGCCACTTTTGTGCTTGACGGCAGTTAAGTGGTTGTGACAGAAACTTTAGGGCCCCCAAAGTCTAGAATATTTACTACCCAGGCTTTTACAGAGAAAGTTTGTCCATCCCTGCCTAGACCATAGCCTTGTAGGTGCTCCAGCCTTCTCCTTTTAAGATGAGAAAGCAGAAGTCCACAAAGATTATATAAAGGTGCCCAAATTAACGATATTAGGAGAAACACGGGTCTGGCAAATAAGAAATGCCAAGTGGTCAGTGTGGCAGGTGGAGAGGGACAGCAGATTGATCAGTCCCTGTGGCTTGCCGTGATGGGGAGGGTACACAGGGAGAGCACAGAGGAGCCAGCCAGCTCAGGAGGGTCTGGAGTTACACCAGACATTTCGATCCTGGTGAAAAAGGTGGAATCATTTTGGGAAAATGGAATGACAAAGAGGCAGGGTATTCAGGGGAGACAGTGTCATCTACAGCAGGGAGCCCGGACTGAAGGGAGTAGCTAAGGGTGGGGAGAATCACCAAACAGGGCAGTGAATAGTATCACTCAATGAGATGATAATAAATGAAAATGTGTTACGGCCACAGAATGATGTTTATAACATATTAATGAGAAAAAAATTGTTAATAAAATATGATTTTTAAAGAAGTTACATATTATGGTTGTATATAAATTTAGTATATATATATAGATAGATAGATAGATAAGTTCATTTTTTCTTTTCTTTTTTTTGAAGATTTTATTTATTTATTTGAAAGAGGGAGAGCACAAGCGGGTGGGAGGGGCAGAGGCAGAAGGAGAAGCAGACTCCCCACTGAGCAGGGAGCCCGATGTGAGGCTTGATGCCAGGACTCCGGGATCATGACCCGAGCTGAAGGCAGATGTTTAACAGACTGAGCCTCCCAGGCGCCCCTGGATACATATTCATATACACAAAAAAGGTAAAGAGAGAATCATGTCAAACTTCTAAGAGTAAGTACTTCTGTGTGAGAGAAGAAGCTTTCATATCCTGCACAACTATACATAATTATCTTGTCTAAATTTCTATCTTGAGAATGTGACAGTTACAAAAACTTAAAAATAAAATGAAAGCCCTATCATCTATAAAGTAAACAGATCCTAAGAGCTCGTTAAATGTGTTACCATGGAAATAATTAGGAATAGCCCCCAAAGGCTATTAGGTTGGTAAAATTCAAGAGTGGCCTATAAACTAGTCACTGGTATGGTGCCACTATCAATTTCCTGGTTTTGACAGTGAACCCTATTAGGTAAGATGCCAGCCCTGGGGGAAGCTGGACAATAGATACCCGAGACCTCTATTTTTGCAACTTCTTGTTTGTCTATAATTACATTTAAAAGTTGAAAAACCTATTAGGTTGAACTACATGAATTTGCAGTACTGAGCTATTTTTGACCGAAAAAAAACAATTCATAAAACTTAACTGCATAATTAATCGAAAGAAAAGCTTTAACCAAATCAAATGTACATGAGCCCATCCAAAAACACTGGTCACAGACGCAGGGCGGTCTGAGCGTGTGAGGACTCACGGGCTCTGTGGGGCAGGAGTGGTCAGCAGGCTTTGCTGAGGATGCCAGCTCCCTCTGGTCTGACTGCACCGTCACAAAGCAGCACTAGGAGCATGAGGATCCTGATTACCAGAAAGGTACACCCCTCTTGACACACAGGCTTACCCATCTCTCCTCTAAGAGTTTCGTTCTCACAGAGCAACCAGAACAGTTCTGGGTGAGGAGACGAAATTAAGTTTCAGGCTCTACAAAGCTAAGGGTAGCCTTTGCGCGTGTGATGGTCACATGCCGGTCCACCCCTGTAAGGACATGGCTGCTGAGGGGGCAGCTCGACTCTCTGTGACATGGCTTCTGAGTGTCCGAGGACATAAGTAGGAGAGCAGACTTCAAAAGGACCCACAACAAGAAGGGGGACTTTTTAGTAACCACGCCACAGAACAAAGGATTCCGGTGCTCAGGTCACCCTTCTGACATGGTTAAGAAGCATGGGAAAGATTTAGGCCAAGGAAAAAGAGCACATTCTCTATTAGGTAGCATTTGACACAAATCTCACAAACAATATAGATTCTGGGACTGGATTGAGGGATAAATGCTCCCAGGTTAGTAGCCCAAACAGTAGAATGCCAATTAAGTCCCTGAGGAAAAGCTGTCAAATAAATTACTTTAGAAAGTGTTTTCTCATTTTGTGTCCCAAAACAAACAAATGAAAAACAACAAACCAACAACAACAATAACAAAAGCCCCACCTAACTAAAAGTCTTAAAATTAAATGGGGTATTTCCTTTTTCCTTAACTTTTTTCCCTGTTACCACGCTCTTTTTGGTACTTAAAAAAAAAGTACTTTAGAGAACATTACGTATGTGTGTTGAGAGAACAAAACTGGCAAAGGCCAATGGTAGACACCAGCAAGGGGTCACCTGAGAGGAACGTGAAGAGGAAACTATGTATCAGTCAGCTACAGCTGCCGTAACAAAGTGCCCCAGTGAGCTTCAACCACAGAAATTTATTTCCTCACCATTCTGGAGGCCAGAGGTCCAAAACTGAGGTGTCAGCCAGGTTATTTCCTTCTGAGGATTGGGAGCGAGAATCTGTCCCAGGCGTCTCTCCAAGCCTCTGGTGGTTTCCTGGCAATCGCTGTCTTCATCGTCGCATGACATTCTCCTGTGTCTGTGCCTCTGTGTCTGTGTTTGTTTTCCCTTCTTAAAGGACACCAATAATGTTGAATTAAGGCCCCCCCCAGTCCAATATGACCTCATCAGAACTAATCCCATCTACCATGACCGTGTTTCCAAACAAGGGCACATTCTGAGGGGCTGGAGGGGCGAAGACTTCAGGATACGAATGTTGGGGGACCCAAGTCAGCCTCTAAGAACATTCACAGTGGAACGTCCCGAATTCCCTCTCTGGTTTTCACTCTTTTCGCAGTTGGCCCTCGTTGTGCCTCTTTCATACAATATGAAATGTATTAAAAGTAGAATATCTGAAACATCAGGAAAGCTGCCAGAGGAGTAGAGAAAATCTGAGAGAGAATCCCTGAAATCAAATGATCTTGAGTAACAGAAGGTAGCCTGGCCTGGACATTGGAACACGCGGCTCTGACTCCAATTAGCAGGACAAATGTCAGCAAGCACGTGGTTGCTGAGCTGCGGTTTCCGGCTGTGTGTGACAGAGGGGCCCCCACCAGCTGGGTGGAGCCCCCCACCCCCGGACACTGGCTGTGTCCGAACCAGAACCAGAGCCCAGGGCTCTTTTTGCCCAGACTTTTCTCCACGTTCTCTCTCTCTCCCTCTCTCTCTCTCTGAGATTCCAGGCTCGGTCTGTCTTTTTAACTCTAACTACATGCTTTAGATCTAACCTTCCCTCAAACCCCTGACCCACCTAAAGAGCAGTAAGTCACCCCATAATCTTTTTAGAGGGCCTGGTAACTGGGCAGCCTATAATTTCCTGGACTCACATCACCCATCCCCACAGAGCACAGCACCGTTCTCGGCGGGACAATTGCTGGTATTGAGTAGACTCTGGATTTGCTCGTCTCCGCCGATGGTTTGCCACGGCCACAGTTCACACAAGGCTGTCTGGACATCTCACGCAGAAACCAAGGTTAGGCAGTATTACAGGTTTGCATGAAATCAGATCCAGCACACCAAGGTTGGGTTCCTCCCGCTCCCAGGCCCAGCAAGGACCTCCACAGAGATGCCACACATCTAAAAATGGGAAATGCACTAAAACCTTCACCATTTACCTTTCCTCCAACTGTCTGCCATTTTCCACTCACAAATAGCCTAACAAGTCCTTTTTCTTCCTCCCTGTGAGAAGAGTCTGAAGAGGCTAACACAGATTGCTAGGTGCCATTAACCACAGCGAGGGGAAGATGCAAGATAGTAATGTCATTTTTTTATACAGTGGTGTGAGCATTTGGGGGTAATAATAAAGTCTTGTTTACAAGGTCAATCACCGCAATATGTGCATCTCTCTAACGTGTGTTTGCCAAATAGGCCATGACAGCTCTGAATAGTCCGTCTCGGAGTGACTAATAAATAATAAGCATCTTGCCTTCAAAATTAACAGCAGAAAAGAAGCGTGTTATTTGGGGCCCTGCAGGCAGGAGGAGCCTCCCCCGGGCGGGGCGGAGGCTGCAGCAGGAGGCGTCCCAGACTCAGTTCTTGTCCTCGCGTTCCTTCCCGTGCAGCGAGGCGGCGGGGTCACCGAAAGCAGTGACAAGAGCGAGAGCTGCAGGGTCAACGCGGCCTGAAGAGGTGACGTCAGAGAACTTCAGAATCTAGACCTGCAAAAAGCTTTGTGTCCCTCGCGCTCCAGACTGCCTGGTCCTCCGTATGCAGTAGCTCGCCCGAGTTCACGCAGGTAGAGCAGGAAATTCACACAGAATCTTCCCGTCTGAGGCCCTTCTGGTCTCGGGGGTTGGTACAGATACACTTCAGCTCCAGTGCTGCTTTGTGTGACCTGGGACAAAGCACTGAAACCTCATGGGACACCATACTCCTCTGTGTTAGATGTGGCCGCGCCTACTTCGCGGGGAGGCTGTAGGGATGAAACGAGATAGCATACGTACCAGAACTGTGTAAATGACAAATGAGACTAGATGAAATGCGTCAAGCAGTAGTATGAGTCAGAAATGCTGTATTTTTTAAAGCGATTCCGTTATGACGATAATAAACTCTGAGGAAGCCAGTTGCTTCCAAAGTTGACAAATGCCGCCATCTTTGCAACGTGACAGTTTACCCCTGGACTAATTATAACACCCGGTATTTCTTTATTCAGACCTTTACTGGTTCCCAAATGCCTTTAATATAGCCATTTGAACTGATTCTCACTGAGGAAACCAATAGGGAAACCAAAGTTCAGAGAAGCCAGAAACTTCCCCAAGGTCACTGAGTCAATGAACGGCTGAGCTAGACTTCCAGTGCTACATGACGTCCTCCATCAACAAAACCACGTTGCCTCTGGACAGAAACTGGCTAGTCTGGGCAGACTAGTATTGCGCATTGTTGACAAAGATTCATCAGGACCAGAAGTGTTGCTGGGCTGGTTTGTAACATCACATGGAGAGTTCCGGAGGGTAGGGCCAGATGCCCAGGCTTCCCTCCCACGAAGGGCCCACCTCACGCCAGTCACCCAAGTGGGAGACACTCCATTCAACTTCACTCAGGAAGTTGGTTCCAGGCAACAGGAAGTGAGGTTAGACCCAGCCCGTGTGATGTCCCAGATCTCACATCCTCCCTCTGTCACCACCTCACGTAATTCAGTACAAATCCCAGGGTCCTTCCTCATCCCTAATCCCAGATCCCAACCCGACCTGCACAAAAAAACAACAATTTTATCCCTGGATAAAGAGAAATGTTCATGGTAACAAATCTCTCATAGATCATAGGGTAAAGTAATCAATCAAGTATCCAGATATTTTATTTGGTTGGTACCAATCGTAGGCATGTGTGAAATTACTTACTTGAATATGTAAATTTGTTTTTTATCAGAGTATTTTTCACTGTAGAGAGAGCCACAGACACAAAGGAAGGCTTTCTTCTCCTCACTCTCCTCGTGTTAAAATTACAGTTACTTCTGGAAGGCATTTTGGTATTATCCATCAAGCACTTTAAAAATGTGCCCACCCAATGACCCAGCGATTCCCTTTCTAAGAAACATTATCAGAAATTCAGACAGAGAGACATGCATGAAGATATCATCCCTTACAATTGGGAAGAGTTAACCATAAATGTCAGTTCTCACCACTAAGAGGAAATGTGCCAAATGTTAATAACAATTGCCCCTTGGCAATCGGTTTATGATAGAATTTTATTTATTTTGTATATGTCTCTGTATTTTCCAAAATTATCTATAATGAGAAACAACTCAAATATCCATTAACAGAGGAGTGGATAAACAAAATATGGTCTATACATACAATGGAATATGACTCAGCCTTAAAAAGGAAGGACATTCTAACATGTGCTACAACATGGATGAACCTGGAGGACATTTATCCATATTTTACAAAAACTGTAATTTTTAAAGAAAAAATAATAAGAAGAATGTGTTTTACTCTGATACTTGGCGGGGCTGGGGCAGGGCGAAGTTAAGGGAAAATTAAATTAAAATGTGGGTTTTGACTAGACGATGTCCCTTCCAGCCTTACCTGCCCATGACTTAATACCACGTTCAACATTCAGCCTCAATATCAATGTGACGAATGCTCCAAGGCTGGCGAAGAAGAGATCTCCAGACTCAAAACTCAGATGCATGGAGAGCTCTTATTTAGGTAGAAGGAATTAAGCCTAATTATTTCCTTTTAATAAGTTGCTTTATGTTTTATATACAGTATAAACCAGAGAGAAAGAGAGAGAGAAGAAGGCGGAGGAAGGGCAGGGGGGACGAGGAGGATGTAGGGGAGCAAGAGGAGGGAGGGGCAGGAGGAAGGGGAGAGGAGAAAAGGAAAGAAATTCCAAATTTAAACTCAGCCTTTTGCAGTTACAAGATATACTTGCCTTTGGGGGGAAAAAAAGAATGTTTTTCATAATCACAAGAAATAGACACTGAGGCTAGTGTCCCATTACCTGTAAATTTCCTGTATTTTGTCACCTTTGCTCCATTTAGATGAGTGATAATACTTGGCAAACTGTGCTACACCTTCCTGCTCAATGAGCTGTGATGCAGAGATGTGCTGGAGTCATGACTGTATTTCTAGCCACGCCTTTCTTAAATCAACCATGGCTAGAGAAGCTGTTGTTTACAGACTAACCGGAGAGCTGCGGTATCGTGTCAGCAGGTACGATCCAATAGGCTGAGTCCTCTAAGTTCCATGCAAATTTTTTATTGTGGTCCAATACATAACATAAAATGTAACATCTTAATCATTTGTAAGTGTACGGTTCATTCCTATGATTTTGCAACCATCATCACCATCAACTTCCAGAATTTTCCATCTTCCCAAACTGAAACCCATGACGTAACTCGGCGTTGCTCTCCTCCCCCTTCAGCCCCTGGCAACTACCTTTCTACTTTCTGTTTCTCTGAATTTGGCTACTCTAGGGATCTCATATAAGTAGAACCATGCAGTATTTGTCCTCTATGATTGGCTTATTTCACCGAGCATAATGTCCTCAAGGGTTGTCCATGTTGTAGCCTGCTTTAGAAGCTCCCTCCTTTCTAAGGCTGAATAGCAGTCCATTGTAAGTATGGACCACATTTTGTGTATCCATTTATCTGGCCGTGGCTACTTGGGTTCTTCCTCCTCTTGGCTATTCCGAATAATGCTGCTGTGAACATGGATGTACAAATATTCAACGCAAGCTTTAAGAATTGATGAGGAACATGTGTCCAGGAAAGTTAAGTAGGTGACCTCTATCTCACTGGTGCCCGGAAATCACTCATTTCATAGAATCAGAAAACGGTAGAGCAGGAAACACTATAAAATCATCACTGATGTTTATTTATAGATGAGGAAATGGACACAAAATCACTTAACTGGGATGGTTTATAAAAAACTGTTCAGCTCCTACTTTGGGGAGGAGCGGTATCCCTCTCCCAGGCGAAAATATCTCCCCAACTTGTCATGCCACATACCTCAAATTCCCAACACCAGAGATTTATTTAGTTAGATGAAGGCTGGTACTTTTACCAGGAATCTCCTAGAAAAATTAAAAGAGCTCTGAGGGAAAGTCACTGTTGACCCACACCCCTTGTCTTAAAAACTGGCTTTCCATAGGACAAGAAGCTCACAGTGGGGTTCTTAGGGACAGGAGATGGCTGCAGGGTCATGAGGAATTTAAGCACAGATACTCTACAAGGAAAGAATCATCTCTTGAGGAGCTCTGGGCATCCAGGGGTAGGCAATACCAATGTTGAGAGTATGAAGACTCAAAAAACTGAAGTTAGAGAAGTGTAAAGACCAACCCAGGTGGGCGTCTGGGTGGCTCAGTGGGTTAAAGCCTCTGCCTTCAGCTCAGGTCATGATCTCAGGGTCCTGGGATCGAGCCCCGCATCGGGCTCTCTGCTCAGCAGGGAGCCTGCTTCCTCCTCTCCCTCTGCCTGCCTCTCTGCCTACTTGTGATCTCTCTCTCTTTGTGTCAAATAAATAAATAAATAAAATCTTAAAAAAAAAAAAAAAGACCAACTCAGGCAAAATGTGATTGTCTCTCTGGCTGGCTTGTCACGGCATCTTGTCCTTTATGCCAAAATCGAGGTCTTTGACTTGAAGACATGACTCAGTTCTGGATGTCAATGAAATATTTTGCTAGGTTTTCTCAGCCATATAAGGAAAGAGTCCTCTTTTCCTTTGAGCAAGAATGGAAAATGCCCGAATGTATCACCAACCAAGGAAGTCAATTTGCATCCACAGGTTTCAATCTCTCCGGCTGTCAGATGTGTTTCGTGATGGTCTTGAGGCAGCTCCGTCAGTAAAGGTGGTGTTTGAAGACTGGGAGCACTCCATTACAGCACAGCTCATCAGCACGAGCATCTGAACATTCCACGGGTCAGAAAATGTCTTCTAGAAACACAGTAACTATACCGGCTCCATAATAACCAGGTTGATTCTTAAGGGAGTGTTAGTTCTCCCTCCACTTCCAACATGGCAATGGGGTTCCACTCTGTCAGTGGAAGAACGATGAGGTTTGCAAGAGAATTATGGGCCCAAGGAAAGCATACACTTACAGATATATTTGACAATAAACACAAATAACATATAGGGCCTTCTGCAGTCCTAAACATCAAGGCCAATGACACCAGAAAGCCTTCTACTTATTAAAATAACAACAACTAACTGAGCAATAAGGCATGAAATTTACTGATATATCCACAAAGAAATCAAGAGGATATGGAAATCGAGTACTTAAAACAGAGTCTGGTATCAGTAATTAGGGAAGTTTACACACATTCGTTATACAGTTTATGAAACTGGGAATCCATCGTGCTCTGGGGAAAATCCAGAAGACCGTATTTCCAGGGTCCTGCCACTGTGATGTGTCTAGCATCTGATAAGTCAAGTCCACACGAACAAAATAAGTTCACACCAAATTAACCCAAACAATAAAAAGAAAACAGTAACGCTAATCTGGTTCCCACTGGAGTGATGTTGGGTTTGCTTCACTGGCAAGTTAACCGAGTTAATATCTGTTTTATTCCCTCAGGTGTCTCGGGAGGCCAAGCTCACATTATGTATTAAATCCTTCCCGGAGGTCTTCTCGTCCTCAGCCTCACACAGCCCAAGGAAGCACCCCTCACTGACAGCCCAGAGTGCAGCCCTCACTACGAACCCCGTCATGGTGGTCGTGCTCACCAAGAACGGGGTTAGAACCGTCAGCCCACTGGGGGGCTGGGCTGTATTTTTCCATTTAAGAAAAATAATGCATGCAAAACACATTCTTTTAGTACGTTGTTGTTTTTAAAAGACTAGGAAAAAAGCAGGGGTGCCTGGGTGGTTCAGTCATTAAGTGTCTGCCTTCAGCTCAGGTCATGATTCCGAAGTCCTAGGATCGAGCCCCGCATCGGGCTCCCCGCTCAGTGGGGAGCCTGCTTCTCCCTCTCCCTCTCCTCCTGCTTGTATTCCCTCTCTCACTGTCTCTCTCTGTCAAATAAATAAATAAAAATCTTTAAAAAACAAAAAATAAAAAATAAATAAAAGACTAGAAAAAGGCATAGAGTAAGTCCTTTTATCAGTTTGGTATATATTCTAGCTCCTTTTCTAAACATTTATACATGTCTTACTCACTGCTCACCATGTAGGGTGTTTTGTTTAACAAATAGGGCTCAGATCCCAGGTCTCTGATAGTTTCCCTGTAGGCTTTTTAGCAGAAATGTGGGGGCAGGGGGGTTGGCCTCCGCGGTGCCCCTTGAGCACCTGTTCTTTCGATCTGGCTCCTCTCACTTGAGGAAGTCACATACAAGCAAAGGAACTGCCTATCTCTACAAAAGGCTGTGCCAGGACGAATGGGCTCTGGCCAGACCAGAAAGCCCGCTGGAGACCAGAAGTCAAAATAAAGGTAGCAAGTGGGAGCCAGTGCCACATCTAGGGATCCCGGAGGGGGTAGGTGGTATAGACCAAGCTGGAGGACAGTGCCAAGGGCTCAGAACCAAAAGGAGAGATGGAATCCAAACGTGTGAGTGGGGGTACGATGCGCGAGCTTCTCTGCCAGATGGAAAGTGTCCAGGATGGGGCAGACCCGTGGGCCAGCCCCGGGAAGCTGGGGACGGGGGTCGCTGAGCGGTAAAGCAGAAAAGGGAGGAAAGGAGACAGGCGTGAGAAACAATGTCCTGGAGCTGCCCCAGTGGGCTCCGGGGCAGTGAGGGTGGCAGAGTCCCAGCTGACCCCCGCACAGGGGAAGGGATGCAGTTACAGAGATGGGAGAGTGGGGCCCAGAGACGGGCTCAGGGGGATGGATGAGATGAGTACACCAGACGAGGAAGATCACGGTATATTTTTCCTTCTCGTTCCTTTTCCCTCCCTGATCTTATTTATTATAGTGAGTCCATGAAGGCAAGGGGTGTCTAAGTGAGAAAGTAAGTCACTTGCACCTCCTTAAATCGCCTTCATCCTTCAACCCCTTTCTTTGGGGTATCACCGTTGCTTAACTTCCCATATCCCGACAGGGCTCTGTGCTCCCTAAGGGAAACCCACTGTCTTCGTCACCCCCACAGCACTTTACAGAGAACCCACAGGGGATTTCGGGTTTGGGGAAACAGTCAGCAACATCTTCCCTACCTAACTTTTAGAGCCTGCGGTCAGAAGAGCAGAGGCTCTGAAGCCGACCTAAGCATTCCATGGGCTACCCACTCTGGAAAGGCAAGTGGCAAGCTGCTGGGAGAAGTAGCTAGCAATGATCAGAGCGCTGGAATCTGTCCACGACGTCCCGGTAACAGCCGAGCCCCAGGAAGGAAGAGGGAACAAAAGAGAAAAGATGGGAGAAAGCTACACACAAGAGACAGAAATAGGAAATCCCAGGCCATCTTCATGGAAAACCTTACAAAAATCGTGCATTTTGTCTCTCAGGAAAAAAAGAAAGGAGGAGAAAAATCCGAGAGCTTAGCAGTATTAGAAGCCACATGAAAACATTTGGAAACATCGTGTCTTCTTTTCAGCACGGGAGCAAATATGAAAGTCGGTAGATTAAATTAGGATCTTGAGTGCCGTGCCGCGGACACAGCTCTGGATAAATCTTCCACGGTGTCCCTAGAGGTCAACCAGGTGACCCATCCCTAGCCTGGCTATTTACCGGCAGAAGTCAGGGAGGATATCCAGGTCGGCCAAGACCTGGGACAATAAAAGTCAGAAGCAAAGATGAACTAAGGACACTTGCCCAGGAGGGGCGCCTGGGGGGCTCAGTTGGTTAAGCACCTGCCTTCGGCTCACGTCATGATCCCAGAGTCCCCGGATGGAGCCCTGGGTCAGGCACCCTGCTCACCCTCTGCCCCTCACCCCACTTGTGTGCTCTCTCTCTCAAATAAATAAATAAAATCTTTAAAAAAAAAAAAAAGACGCTTGTCCAGGAAAAAGCAGGCTCTGCCAGGAGTAGGGATTAAGTCCTCAGAGAACCTTGGTCTCAACCCAATCTGTCCCCCCCCCCAAAAAAAGACACTAATACAAGTTTCTCAAAAACAAATGAGTAAACATAAAGGGGGGGAGGGGCAACTTTGGAAGTACTTCACGACGTAAAAATAATAATCATCACAAGGATACTTCTGATGCCTACACTTTGGGAAATGCATTGAGGAGTCGACCCAGGACGGCCTTCAGGGACCGGCAGCCGGTCCCCTGGAGTTGTGGGACACCTGTCCCTCCCCGCACTTCGGCCAAGTGCTGTGGCGAAGGGCTTTCCTGGCTGGAGGGTTAGTTGGTGTCTGGGCAGTTGTTTGCTTGTACACAGTACTAGATAAATAAGAAGCTTATCTTATTTCGTGGTGGTTCTCTCTCCCCACCCCAGTGTGCCACAGACTTTTTGCCCCCTTGCTTCCGTCACAGTGCGACTCACAACCTGAATTCCAGCTTCCCGAGGCAATGCCTCTGGCGCTAATTTTGAATGAGGAAGTGTAACTTGGAATCCAACTCTTCGAGAGGCTTTGGAGGTCAAGTAGTGGTGGAGGAGGGGTGAGGACAAGGGATAGAGAAGTTCAGAAATGAGCGTATAGGGGCGCCTGGGTGGCTCAGTGGGTTAAGGCCTCTGCCTTCAGCTCAGGTCATGATCTCAGCGTCCTGAGATCGAGCCCCGCATCGGGCTCTCTGCTCAGCAGGGAGCCTGCTTCCCCCTCTCTCTCTGCCTGCCTCTCTGCCTACTTGTGATCTCTCTCTCTGTGTCAAATAAATAAATAAAATCTTTAAAAAAAAAGAAAAGAAATGAGCATGTAAGGACAGTGCAACAACAAAGGCAGAAGGACATTCATTTAATTGCATCGACTTTTCCTAATTTCCTAATTCCATATGCTTCCCTTTATTGTATTTCCCCTTAGTAATAAAAACTCAGTATCTCCCACCCCACCATTATTAAATTAATTTCACCCTCTTGATTTTAGCACACTTATAAAAACACAATGGGGTTCATGACTTAGGGTGCTTTAAAAAAAAAGCAATCTAGAAAGCTAATTGTATTGATGTTTATTCATAATGTTTGTCCCTCCCTCCTACTCGTGCTCTCGCTCTCGCCGTATCTCTCAAATAAATAAATAAATCTTTAAAAATAAATAAAATAACAGGACGAAGGCAGACAGGGAGACAAGCCCTAAGAGACTCTTAATCTCAGGAAACAAACTGAGGGTTGCTGGAGGGGAGGGGGGTGGGGGGCTGGGGGGCTGGGTGATGGACATTGGGGAGGGTATGTGTTGTGGGGATCGCTGTGAATTGTGTAAGACCTGTGCCCTGGAAACAAATAATACATTTTATGTTAATAATAATAAAAGAAGATGATGCACATTAAAAAAATAAATAAATAAAATAAAATAGTTTCACCGATAGTGATCAATTAAGCAACTGAACGGTTACATTTTGCACCACACAATATCACCGAAAAGCAGATGGATAAAAATCAGCTAGGCCGGTGTGTGGACGTCCGTTTCTCCCTTCCAGGGCAAGCCTCCAGAGTACTCTCTATCTTTCGGCCTCTCCCTGCAGGGACACTCCAACTACAGGTTCCCCCAGGAAGATTCACAGGCATTTGTCTGGAGCAGATACACCCGGAAACGACATAGACACCGGTGCAGGGGGGTCCTTCGCTTCAGAAGTATGGCTGCCTCCTGCTTCAGCGGGACCCGCATGTTTTCCCAGAGTCCCAGGGAGAAGGGACTCCTCTCTGAGTGGCCCTCACTTCCCCCTTCCTCCTTCATTCAACATCCAGCAAACATTGGTTGCAGGTCTGCTCCGGGCCAGGAGTTCTGCCGCACACTGGGAATACCAAGATGAACGGTGAGGCAGTCCAGCAGGAAGGCGGTTGCAACCTGGTGTAGAAGGTGCTGGACCCAAGGGAAGCCCAGACTCCGTGTGAGTACATCCGATCGGAGCCTAAACCAGGCTGGGTGGAGCAGAAGTCAGGGAAGTCTGCCTGGAGGAGGTGACTACTGCTTCCATCCATTCAACTGATACAGCGTATCACGTGCTCCCACTGCACTGAGTGCTGGCATAGAGCAGTGGACCAACACATGAGGTCCTCCTCACTGGAAACTCCCATTCTGGGAAGAAGGAACCGCTAACGGGCAGAGGCCTGTGACAGAGAGACCACATGACCAGGGAGGCCTGAGGAAGCGATGTTTAAGCTGAGACCTTAATGATAAGATGGAGGGGAGGGT
>JAPYYM010002510.1:0-12188 GCA_028534135.1 Potos flavus
GGCCACTGTGTGGCAGGTGTAGGGACCTCAGGCCATTTGAGGGACCTCAGAAAGGACGTAAACCGCAGGAGTTACGGGTTGGATGGCGAGTATTTGGCAGACTCTCAGCCTTTACAGGCTACTACGGGCTGTGAAAGTCTTTCAAAGTTTTAGCAAAGCGGATTCAGAAGAACCTAAATGACCAGTCGCTCTTCTTGCTGCATTTACGTGAATAATTAAGCAGGTTTGTTAAAACTGGCCTTGTTTTACCTTTGCGAGCAGGGAGGCTGACTTCAGAGTAGGGGGTGGGGGAGAACCAGTTTCGCGAACACCTTCCTGGGCCTCTGACTCCGGTGCCCCCCGTGCCCCCCGTCCTTGGATCCTCACTTCTGCTTTCCTGGTGCGCCTTTCTACCTGACCGCTCGCGCGCTGTGGGCCTACGCGGAAAGCCCACCTGCGGGACCACCTCCTGAGAACGAGACCGCGGTCTAAGCGGACTGGCATGTTAGGAAATGTGGGAGGCCCGAGGTCACGGCTCTGTGACGGGGGCTCAGCTCGGCGCTCTCCGGTCCCGGCCTACACCCCTCCCAGCAGGAAGGTGCCAGAGCAGCCTTCCGGTCTGGATGAGGAGGAGAGGGGGCAGAGCCGGGCCGGGCGGTACAGGCTCCTGCTGGAGGAACCCCTGAACCGCGGACGCTCCCTCCCAGTGCGGTGCGAGCCCCCACTTCCGCAAGGCTTCCAGGCCTCTGCCGGGCCCGCTGGGGCACCCGGAGCTGCGTTCGCAGTGCTGGGGGCTGGGGGCTGCCAGTCGGCTCCCCGCGGAGGAAGGGCGTGCGGACCCCGTGGGCCACGACAAGGCCGGGGACGGAGGGCAGGAGTGCCGACAACACCCCCGTCTTCGGCCCCCCGCCACCGCCTCCCCTCTGGTCTGGGATCTCCCCACCGTCACGACCAAGGGCTGCGGTCCTGGCTGGGCAGGTGACCCCCCCCCCCGCAGCCGCGAGTCACCCCGCAGAACTCTGTGCCGAAGGCTCGGGGCGGCTTGCTTTGTGTGTTGGAACGGAAGGGTCTTCTCAGTCCCTCGTGTACCTTCCAACAGGGAAAAGTGAGAAAACAGTGGTGGGAGGCAAGAGGGGACCCAAAGGCCTTTTGTTTTTTAGGATGGGACAGACATGGCCAGGCCCGTAGGCTGCCAGGAGTGAGAAAGGAAAAGGCTGACGTGGGGCCGTCACCGGAGGAACTGGGTGTCTCGTGCACAGGAGGCTGGGGGCGGGCTTGGCAGCTAGGTTCCAGAAGCTCATCCAGCGAGGAGCAGACGCGCCGTCCTTCGGCCGCTAGGCTGATGCTGCCGGGGGCCGAGCGCGGGGTCCGGAGCGGAGCAGGAGGGACCGCGAGGAGGGGCGGGGCACCACATGGGGACACGCAGCCTGCAGCGCAGCACTCGGGCCGTGACCGCGGCTACGGCAACCGGGAAGCAGGGCTGCGGGGCGCGGGGACGGACCGGTAGGAAAATGCTGCCCTGAGCTGGTGGTGTCCCCGCGCGTGGAAACCCACCCCGCCGCGTGCCGGGAGCTGGAGTCGGCACGGGCTCCGAGATGCCTGCGAGAGGAGGGGTGCGTGGGACGGCGGGGCTGCAGGTGCGGCCCACAGACACCAGCGTCCTGGGAGAAAGTCGGTGTCTCCCGAAGGCACGCAAACTCGTCAAGCAAGGGGCTGAGACGTGACTGAACTCCAGAGGGTGCGGTCGAGGGTCCGGGAGCAGGAAGGAAGGAAGGAGTCAGAGGTCCTATCCGAGTCTGGAGGAGGAAGGCGACAAGGGTCCTAAGCTGCCTGCCAGTGGCCCCAGCTGTGTGCAGGGGCAGGCGGGGGGCACTGTAGGCTCGGGGTAACCCCCGCGGGGAGGGAGGGGTCCTCTCGCCACAAAGCCAGGGGGCCCTTCGCGGACACAATCACTTACAAATTCTACGATTTCCCTAGCCGTCAGCCCGGGCTTTCCAGGAGCTGGGTTGGAAGCACACACCACCCGAGCTCCACCCGGCCCCGGAACTCTTGCGTCTGAGTAACGACACCGCCAATTACGTGAACTGGAGTCAAACCTTGAAATATATAAAAATAACCGGCAGCTCTGGGCCACAGCCTCGGGCCGCCTCTGCGGCCAGCAGACAGGCCAGGGGACACAGAGACAGCCCCCCGTCTCGGAGCGAGAGCGCTCTGAGGGCGGAGGGGAGAGCCGGTGTCCGCCCCCCCCCGCCCCCCAGGAGGCACAGTGGCAGAGCCCCCGCCTGACGCCGGGGTTACCGCAGGGACTTCCGAGGCTCAGGTGCGGGCTGGGAGGGGAGAGCCGTCCTGGCTGGACCTCGTGCGGATGTCCCCTCTAAGGAAGCAGCGGCCCCCAGTCCACTTGGGCGCCCCCAGAAGCACGGCAGCCCCCACGGGGGCGCTCTGCATGCTCTCTGGGGGCCCGACTGCCCCGAGCCCTCGGCCATCTGGGGCGGCCCCCGGGCATTCCTGCAGGGAGCGGTTCCTTCGCCCACACCCACGCAGGCACCCCAGCCCTCACACGCGAGCCGGGCACGGCCTGTCCTGGCAGCGCATCCCTCCGGTTCCAGGACACGTGGATGGCCAGGGTGCTCCTCCCAAGGCGGCAAGGTAAACGCCTAAACCTAGACCCTGTGCCCACCAGCCAAAACCCAGAGAGACCCCCCCACCATAGCCTCTTGCCAACCAGACTCGGGACGCCCTCTCGGCTGGCATTTGCCCAAAGTCCCAGAGGAACCCCGTGGGACGCGTCTGGGGGACAGTCGGGCTGGCGTCTTCCCAAGCGGTTCTGACCCCGCATCCGGCGCGGGCCCGGAGCCCACAGTTCCTACAAAGCACACGGGCGGCGGCGACCGGACTCAAGGCGGGAAGCGCCTCCGATGGGAGGAGTCGGTCCACAACCCCTCGGCCCGACGAACCCAAGCAGGTTCTCGTCCCTCACAGCCCAGTCTTTGACTTGAGTGATGGTCTCCTATTTCAACTTCTCCAGATTACATTTACCCATTCTTCCTGGCTTGAAAGACCGTTACGACCCGCTAAGAACGGCAATTTCGGGACTTCCAGCTTCCTGACGGGCCCTCCAAGCCGACACCGCAGACACCCGAGCTGCTCGGCGGGGCGGGCGGCGTCCGGGCTCCGGCGCGCTTCTGCAGCCGCGCCTCGCCCGTTTCTTCGCGTCTACGGCCCGGGCAGTTAAGGAACCTGGGCTACTACCGACCCCAGTGCTAACCACAGTTATTAGCTTGAACTAAAAGGAAAAGAAAATGGTTTTCATCCACGTTAATGAGGCTACGTCCAGAAAGCCTGTCCTTGGGGAGACCACGTACAACGGCGCCACGAGGAGGGGTTCGTGGAGGAGCGTGAGTGTGCACAGGCCCTGCGGCCGCGAGCGGGGTTAAAGGGGGTTCTGCAAGCCAGCTGTCCGCCACATTTCCTGAAAACGCCCACCACGTCCATGGGAATAATCACAACCCTCAGCTGCTCGCCCTCTCGTCCCAGCACTGCCGCCTGCGGCTCCACACACCGAAGTTCAAAAGTGGTGCCAATTTAGCTTTTATAAGTGCAACTGTATCTTTTTGACAGAAGACACACACCAGCATTTAAAAAAATACATTAAATGCAAAGAAAATGTATATGTTTTCAGTAAAAACAAACTACACTGTTAGTGAATAAGGTGAGAATCCAATTTTATTTTATAACAAGTAGAAAGATGTCCCCATCACAAATAAATAGTAATGTTAATATAGGTTACTGGCCTCTTTTGTGAAAGAGTCTTAAAATGTTTATTTAGACAGAAATTTAAAACTTTTAACCCCCATACCATCTAGCCCCAAAATGAAATAAAAAATGCGCCTACTTCTCCATAGTCTCCTACCATCCCCATACCTTGTACAGGTTATTCAATGGCAGCTTTTTATCTTTAAAATCAACCAGATATCCAAATAAAACCCTACCTTCCAGCTGCAGTGAGCTTCCCACTTTACGCCGTTCTCTCCTTTAAATTAAAAATATTTCAAAAAGAAGATGAATTAATGTACGTTTACAAAGTAGGACTTGCTCAAAGTACTTTCAAGTAAATTCTCACTTTTCAAACAGTTTAAGTCTGTTTACAATGAAAAGTACCTTATCCACATTTTTTCAAAACAAAAAATTCTCAACGTATTTGAGAAGCAAAGATAAAATATAAAATTTTAATTTTTACCTATCAGCCAGTCACAGCAGCAATGCTACAAACGAGACTCCAAATCTAATTCCCTTCCCAATTTTCATCTAGAAAGGTAACAGCTAAAAAAAAAAAAAAAAGCTTAAGCCCCCGAAGCCCCGGGGCCAGGCCGGAGGAGCGGCTGCGCGGCGTCGGCTCCCGCGGGTCAGAGGTAGTAGAGGCGGTTGGACAGGGACAGGTTGGGCTCCCTGTGGATGCTCTGGCCGACCAGGAAGGCCAGCTTGTGCGCGTACTGGCAAGGAGCGGGGACGCGGATGACGCCCTGGAGTGGGGGAAACACAGGGCTGTTACTCTCCACCGGCCCCGGCCCGCGCGGCTCAGCGCGAACCAGAAAAGCCTCCGGGGACACAGCCACCCCTGTCCTGGGCGGCAGAGCTCGCAGGCGTGAGCCCGCGCCCCGGGGAGACCCACGTACCGGCCAGTTGTAGTAGACGTGACACAGCTTGTACGTGAGCCTCTGTATGTGGTCCGGCTTCAGGCCGCTGCTGTCGTAGATGACGTTGTAGTGCGTGGGCGAAACGCTGCCGCTTCTCACTGCCTGGCTCACGATAAAAAAATCATACCTGGAATTCCAAGGGAAAAGCCACATGGGGGGAGGCTTGTGTGCCGAAAGCCGAAGCTAACTCGAGTCCCGCTCCTTCCAGTGAAAGGATGCTGTAGTCTAAGGGACACTAAGCTCAGCATGAAATGTGCTTCCTTCAAGTCCACGGCACCTGCTGCCCACGGACCTTCTGGAACACTTACGTGTGACCGAGGTTTCAGAAACCACTGCTAGATTTCAAGTACGTGTCACTGGCGCCTCAGGGCATGTGGCACGTGCTGGGGCTGCCAGTTACAGCCGTGTCCGCGAGCCACGCGCGGCTGTGTGCTTGCCGCCCACGGGGCACGCGGGCGTGCTCACGGACGTCCTGGAGGGCAGCAGCAGCGGGGAAAACCAGAGCAGCTCTCGTGTCACGCACTGTTGTTCCCAAATAGGCTTCTGCCACAGAACCTTTCCCCCCCTCGCTGTTCCCACGGTTACTTAACAAAAATATCCTTCGTTTTAATCATTAAGGATGCCAAGCAGATCCTCAGAGGCCTCGAGAACCTGCAGGGACGGAAGCGGAACCAGTGCGGGGCCCGGGGGTGCAGAGCAACAGGACAGCCGTCCCCCCACTTTCCGGGCAGCAGGAGCACCCTGATCCAGACCTGCGGCCATCCGACCTAAGGAAGCTACGAGAAAATGACCCGTGCGGCTCGCCAGGCACCCTGAAGCTACACGACTCAGAACCACGACTGAGCCACAAGCGCCCGTCAGTGTTTCAGGAGAGGAGGCGTTTCAGGCACACGAAACCACTTGCCCTAAACCGCAGAGACAGCACGGCAGAGCTGGAGTCCGAGCCTTAGTCCCGACCCGGGCGCACGAGCGCCCCGAGCGCCGGCTGGGACCCGCGGCCCCACGATGGGGCTTCTCCAGGCGCGTGCGGAGCCTCGGCTGCCAAGTTCTAAGCAGCGTCTGGTAAAAAGCAATGAAGTGTTCTCGTACTTCCTAATTCCACTTGGATTTGACCCAGTCTGTCTCCAGGTCAGTGCTGGCCCTGCGCTGCAGGTGGCAGAGCGGGACGCGCGTCAGTAGGGAGCGCAGTGGGGTCACTCGGACCGTTAGAAGGTCCCGCAGGAAAGGCGCTCGCTCCGTCACTGTCCTAGCCACTGTGTGGCCCTCAGCTGACTGCCCGAGTAGGATCGTCCGGAAGCACTGCCATGACTAACACCTGACAGACAGAAAAGCCGAGATAACGCATCTCAGCGTGGAAATTTCTGCTCACTGCTGCTAACACATCTGATCTAAAACTCTAATAAAAAAAAATCTAAAAAAAAAACAGAACTAAAAATCTGTATTGTTTATCTACATGAAGTTAGTGTGGTGAAGCCTCATTTACCCAACGTCTGTACAGGAAGGACGTTCCCCATTAGCAGCTCTGCCCCGAGGCCCGCACTTTACCCTGATTAAAGCCTCCTTTCGAAAAGCTCCATCGCACTGAAAAGAACGGTCCTAACAGCGCGCTCTCCCGACTGACCGAGGGGCCCCCTCGGTACGATTTACTGCACCTTAGGCCTCGCCCCATAAAAGCGCTTCCGAGGAGCCAGCAAGCTTTCGTCCCCGACCGCCGCGCCCTTGGCGCCAACAGCAGCGCCCACGGCCCCCTCGTGCCCGTGGACGTGCAAGCCAGCTGGCTTTCCTATGGCAAAGCGTAGCTTCAAGTTACATAAAAAGGTTTACTCGGAAGCCACTTTTCTTATCTGTAATTGTGTTTCAAATGCAACTTTTTGACCTCTGGATAACAAGCCATTATAGATCTAAAAATTTTTACTAGGGGACAAGAATCTGAGGATAAGGTTACAAGTTAATAAAATACAAAAACAATCTACAGCAGCAATTCTTACCCTCTGTATGTATAATTAGTGCCACAGACAATAACCCTCTTCCCCCAAAGCACAACTGGATAGAAACCTGTTTTACCATTTCAGATACAAACAAATCACAGGCTTTAGTAACATTATGGGATCAAACTAATTGAAGACTTCAGTATTTATCAGCAATAGAAAAAAAAGTAAATGTACTGAAGTTGATAAAGCAGAAAACAATCTTCATGTAACTGCACAGAACTTACCATTCTGGTCTGGTAACTTCTACGTCGATAACGGTCCCGGGAAGTGGGTTCTGAAGTCTTCCTCCAGACTGAGCAAAAAATCTGGCGTTCACTCGTTTCTTCACCACAATTACCGTTAGTCTTGGGCTTAAAGGTGATGATGATGATGAATGTAATGACATTGCGTCTGTCATGCTTCCAGGCACCCATTCATTCCCATTCCCATCCACCATTTAAACAGAAACCCCGCTCCCTCTCAAGGCACAGTATCTGTCCCAGTTGTGAAAGGCCCTAGACAAGGACCAGGAGTCAGCGGGGGGGGGGGGGGGAGCACAGGACAGCACGTGACGCAGGGTCGTGCACGCGGCTGACCCGGCTCAGGGAAACGGCACGTGCAGCATGCTTCACAGCACACAATGTGGAACTCTCTTCAGTGGGCATTTTCTGCTAGGTGAAAAGGTCTGGAGTCTAAAGGTGCTGGTAGGGAAGCTCGTTTGGGCAGCGTCAAAGTCTAACCCAGCACTACTGCTCCACGAGGTATCGGGGCTCCCTCTGTTTCCCTCCCGGGGCCCAGTCACCCCTTGGCTCAGCACATGCTGCCAGAGGACGTGCCCTCTGCACCCCCGCTGCCCCTCTCCGGCTGGCTTCCCTGTGCCCGGATGAAGCTCCCTTCCCCCGAGCGCCAGCACCGCACCTGAAGCCATCTACTGGCCCCAACACGCCTTCTGGCTCTCTGGCCGGCAGCCCTTCAAGTGGCAGCACGTGTGGGCTGGAACACGGTCCACACCTTTTCTACCAGCTCTGAAAAGTCCATTTCAAATCCACTGCTTGAACACCCAGCCACGCTGGAGTACGGGAGGCACACGGGAGGCACACGGCAGGCGTGTCTTAGACGTTTGAGAGAGAAGACCATTACCAATGCCTCCATTTTCCTGTGCCCTTTCCCACCAGAACGTCGGTTCTTGCACAGCAGAAATACACTTGTCCCGAACTGTGGGACACAGCTTTACATACGGTGGGGTCGGGAAGGTCGGGCTTGGGAACGTCGCTCACAGTATGCTGTCTGGACAGATGGTCCGAAAGACCCTGAAGTGGGAACTTCTGTTTAACAAGCAACCTCATTTTGCTCCTTCATGATAGTCAAATAAGCAAATCCAGAAGGGGCGGGACTGAGTGTACGTAAGCAGGGGGCACTTGTAGAAATACCACCGTCCGCCCCGCCGGCCCGTACCGCCCCAGCCACTGCGGCTCTGGATTTAACAAAGCCAGTCTCAGGAACCTAAAGACAAAGTGGATTTGAGTCCTCTGACATCACAAGAAACAACTCAGCAAATGTCAGGACAGAAAGATCGTATCAACTAACATTTCAATTTGTTCTTATATCAAATATCTTAAATCAGCTAATCCATTATGCATTTTAATAAAAAGTTAACACCAACATTTCAATAAAAAATACTGCGGTTCTGAGAATAATTACAAATATTTATATCCACACTGCATTTCTTCCAAGTAAGAAATAATTCTGGGATATTATTTTCCTTTCTACACAACTTTAAGTTTTTTCTAGACAAATTATCCACCTTTATTGAGTGCTTACAGGGTACACGAAGTGATGAGTTATTCTCTTGTATTCTTTTCGACAACTTTGGCTAGTCGCTTCCCCATCTCACAGATGGAAGGCAACGCTGAGATGAACCTAGTTTTGCTCCCAGGACGCCCCGCACTGGATCACTAATCTCAGCCACCACCAAGTACAGCACAATTCATGATGTGAAATCCACTTCCTGGGACAGCTGGTTATGCCTCCATCCCAGCCACCACTCGAAACCCCTCCGTGCACCAATCTACCCATTACCTCAGTGGGAGCCGGGCAGGTAAGCCCCAGCAGGCACCCTAGGCCCAGGGCCGCACACTGAGTGTGAACAGAGGCCCTGTTCAGATACTCACTAGGGTACCATCTCCTCTGCGAGAGCAATTTCTGTGCATGCTTCTGGGAACCAAACCCAAAGGACACAAAAGACTCAAAGCGACAGAGATTCAGGCCCCACCAAGGCCACAGGGTGCATTCCTCGTATCCTAAACACAGCTCGAGGCTGGAAGATGAACTGGCACAATGACCTATACTCTTTACTTTTTTAAAAAAAGTATTTAAAGATCTTAATTTATTTATTTATTTGTGAGTGAGCACACACAAGCGGTGAGGAGGAGCAGACTCCCCACTGAGCAGGGAGCCCGACGCGGGGCTCGATCCTAGGACCCTGAGATCACGACCTGAGCTGAAGGCAGACACTCAACTGACTGAGCCACCCTAGGTGCCCCTACTCTTCTTGAAAATTTCCTCTCCTCTCGGTGTGAGGGAAAGGCCACAGGCTGGACGATGCTGAGGGTGAAAGCAGTAAAGGAAGAGGAGACGAGCAAGCAGCCGCCGCGCTGGACACCTTCTACCCCTACCACCGACGCTGCCTGCATGGACGGCACTTCCAAGAAACACACCCAATAAGGCTTACAAAATTTCAGAGACCAAAGGAAAAGAAAACTAATACCATTATTTTAGTGAGAAAATACAAGCATTAAGATTTTTAAAGAAGATAGTAAAGAACATTAACTTTCATGTCCAAGATACTAAAAGATGTTTATTAGCATTTTAATCTGAAACACAATTACTTCAGAAGAGATAAAAAAACATCCCTGACTTCTCTGAGGACTTACTGGCATAATAAACTCATTTTAAGAAATGTATAGAATCTCAAAACCAATAAAAAGAGGTGAAATACCTTGGCATATAACAGCGAAGCTTGCAAATCTCAGAGACAGAAAATTCTGAAAGCAGCTCAGGACAAGAAAGAAGTCGGTAACCTACAAGTGTAGAAACGTTAGATGGGCAGCAGACCTATCCACAGAGACCTGGCAGGCCAGAAAGGACTGCCATGATATATTCGGGGTGCTAAATGAGAAAAATATGGAGCCCAGAATACTTTATCCAGCAAGGCTGTCATTCAGAACAGATGGAGAGATAAAGAGCTTCCAGGACAAACAGAAACTAAAGAATTTGTCATCACTAAACCAGTCCTGCAAGAAATATTAAAGGGGATCCTGTAAGCAAGGAGAGAACCCAAAAGTAACCCAGACCAGAAAGGAACAGAGACAGTCTACAGAAACAGTGACTTGACAGGTAATACAATGGCACTACGTTCATGTCTTTCAATAGTTACTCTGAATGTAAATGGGCTAAATAAATGCCCCAACCAAAAGACACGGGGTATCAGATTGGATAAAAAAGTAAGACCCATCAATATGCTGTCTGCAAGAAACTCATTTTAGGCCCAAAGACACCTCCAGATTTAAAGCGAGGGGGTGGAAAACAATTTACCATGCTAATGGAAATCAAAAGAAAACTGGGGTGGCAATCCTTAAATCAGATAAATTAGATTTTAAGAAGAACACTATATCATACTTAAAGAGTCTATCCAACAAGAAAATCTAACAATTATAAATATTTACGCCGCTAACTTGGGAGCAGTTAATTATATAAACCGACTAATAACCAAATTAAAGAAAAAGAATCATTATGCAATAATAGTAGGGGACTTTAACACCCCACTCACTGCAATGGACAAATCATCTAAGCAGAGAATCAAGAAGGAAACAAGGGCTTTCAATGACACACGGGACCAGATGGGACATCACAGATACATTCAGAACATCCCATCCTAAAGCAACAGAATACACATTCTTCTCGAGTGCACATGGAACATTCTCCAGAACAGATCACACACTGGGTCACAAACCAGGTCTCAACCGGTACCAAAAGACTGGGATCATTCCCTGCGTATTTTCGGACCACAATGCTTTGAAACTGGAAATTGGGAAAGAACTCAAATACTTGGATGTTAAAGAGCATCCTACTAAAAAATGATTGGGTAAACCAGGAAATTAAAGAAGAATTAAGAAGATTCATGGAAACAAAGGAGAATGAAAACACAACTGTTCAAAACCTCTGGGATGCAGCAAAGGTGGACGTAAGAGGGAAGTACATAGCAATACAAGCTTTTCCCAACAAACTAAAGTCATCTCGGGGCGCCTGGGGGGCTCAGTGGGTTAAAGCCTCTGCCTTCGGCTCAGGTCATGATCTCAGGGTCCTGGGATCGAGCCCCGCATCGGGCTCTCTGCTCAGCGGGGAGCTGCTTCCCCTCCTCCCCCCGCCTGCCTCTCTGCCTACTTGTGATCTCTGTCAAATAAATAAATAAAATCTTTAAAAAAAAAAAAAAAAAGAAACTAAAGAAGTCTCAAGCACAGAACCTAACCTTACTCCTAAAGGAGCTGAAGAAAGAACAGCAAAATAAAGCCTTCCACAGCAGGAGAAGAGAAATAATAAAGATTAGAGCAGAAATCAATAGAATAGAAACCAAAAGAATATAGAACAGATCAAAAAAATAAGAGTTGGTTCTTTGAAAGAATTAGTAAGACTGATAAACCCCTAGCCAGACTTATCAAATAGAAAAAAGGACCCAAATAAATAAAACCATGAATGAAAGAGGAGAGCTCACAACCAACACCCAAAGAAATACAATTATAAGAACATATTATGAGCAACTATATACCAACAAATTAGGCAACCTAGAAGAAATAGATGCATTCCTGGAAACATGAACTATCAAAACCGAAACAGGAAGAAATAGGAAACCTGAACAGACTCATAACCAGGAAGGAAATTGAAGCAGTAACCAAAAATCTCCCAACAAATATGAGTCCAGGGCCAGATGGCTTCCCAGAGGAATTCTACCAAACATTTAAAGAAGAATTAATACCTATTCTTTCAAAGCTCTTTCAAAAAACAGAAATGGAAGGAAAACTTTCAAACTCTTTCTATGAGGTCAGGATTACCTAGATCCCAAAATCAGACAAAGATCCCACCAAAAAGGAGAATTACAGACCAATGTCCTTGATGAACGTGGATGCAAAAATTCTCACTAAAATATTAGCCAATAGGATCCAACAGTACATTAAAAGGACTATTCACCACGACCAAGTGGGATTTATTCCTGGGCTGCAAGGATGGTTCGACATCCAGAAGTCAATCAATAAAATATACTACATAAATAAAAGAAAGGACAAGAACCATATGATCCTCTCAACAGATGCAGAAAAAGTATCTGGCAAAGTACAGCATCCTTTTTTGATTAAAACTCCACACAGTGTAGGGACAGAGGGTACATACCTCAATATCATAAGAGCCATCTACAAAAAGCCCACAGCAAATATCGTTCTCAATGGGGAAAAACAGAGCTTTTCCCATAACACCGGGAACACAACAGGGA
>JAPYYM010002512.1:0-12186 GCA_028534135.1 Potos flavus
ACTGCTCACTTTGCAGAAACTTTTTAGTTTGATGTAGTTTCCATTTTCTATATTTGTTTTTGTTGCTGGTGCTTTTAAATGTCATATTCAAGAAATCATTGCCAAAACGTATGTTATAAAGATTTTCCCCCTATGTTTTCTTCTAAGAACTTTACAGTTTCAGGTTTTACATTTAAGAGTTAATCCATTTTGAGTTGATGTTTATGTATAGTGTTTTTTTTTTTTTTTTAAGATTTTATTTATTTATTTGACAGAGAGATAGAGAGCACAAGTAGGGGAGCAGCAGGGAGAAGGAGAAGCAGGTTCACCACTGAGCAGGAGGCTGATGTGGGGCTCGATTCCAGGATTCTGGAATCATGACCTGAGCTGAAGGCAGCCACTTAACCAACTGAGCCACCCAGGTGCCCCAATGTTTATGCATAGTGTTAACATAAGGGTCCAATTTTTTTTCTCTCTATCTCTTCCTTCCTTTCTCTCTCCCTTCCTTTCTTTCCCCCTCGCTCCCTCTTCCTTCCCTCCTTTCCTTCCTTCCTCCTCCCTCCCTCCCTTCCTTCCTTCTTACCATCCTTCCTTCCTTCCTACCTTCCTTCTTTCCTTTCCCTTTCTCTCTTTCTCTCTCTCTTTTATGGAGATATCCAGTTTTTCTAACACCATTTGTTGAAGAGACTACTACCCTTTGCCTGTTGTGTATTCTTGGTACCCTTGTTGAAGATCAGTTGACTGTACATGTGGATTTATTTCTGAGTTCTCTATTCTGTTCCATTTGTCTGTGTATCTGCTTTATGTCAGTGCCATACTATAAAACTACAGTGAGATAGCACCTCACATCAGTTAGGATGGCCATTATCAAAAAACAAAAAATCTTAAGTGTTGAGCACCTCACATCAGTTAGGATGGCCATTATCAAAAAACAAAAAATCTTAAGTGTTGATTAGTATGTGAAAAAATTGGAACCCTTGTGCACTATTGATGGAAATGTAAAATGGTGTAGCCTCTGTGGAAAACAGTATGGAGTTTCTCAAAAAATTAAAAATAGAATTACTGTATGATCCAGCAATCATACTTCTGGATATATATCTTAAAAAATTGAAATCAGGGGCACCTGAGTGGCTCAGTTGGTTAAGCGTCTGCCTTCGGCTCGGGTCGTGATCTCAGGATCCTGGGATCAAGCCCCTCATTGGGCTCTCTGCTCAGCCAAGAGCCTGCTTCCCCCTCTCCCTCTGCCTGCCTCTCTGCATACTCGTGATTGCTCTCTCTCTGTCTAATAAATAAATAAAGTCTTTAAAAAAAAAATTGAAATCAGGATCGTGAAGAGATTACTTGTACTCTCATGGTCATTGCAGAATTAGCCACAACAGCCAAGATGTGGAAGTAAAGTAAATATCTGTTGATGGATGAAATGGATAAAGAAAATGGGGTGTATACATACAATGGCATATTATTCAGCCTTAAAAAAAAAAAAGGAAATCCTATGGTATGCACGACGTGGATGGACCTTGAGGGCATTATGCTAAGTGAAATAAGCTAGCCGCAGAAGGATAAATATTCCATGTTTCCAATGATATGAGGTAAATAATCAAATCCATAGAAGCAGAAAATAAAATGGTGATTGCCAGAGGCTGGGGGAGGGGAAAATGGGAGTTGGTGTTCAGTAGGTACAAAGTTCCAGTTATGCAGGAAGAAAAGGCATTAGAGATCTGCTGTAGAACATGTGCTTCCAGTTAATGATAGTGTACTGCCCACTGAAAGATTCGTTAAGTGGGTAGAGCTTCTGTTAGGTTACATAATATGCTATATAATAACAAAGAAGAAATGTCACTTACTCATTACTTTATCTTGAGACAGAACCATCTGAGGGACAAAAAGGAACACATATAAGAAAATTGATTCTTTTTGAAAGAAGGGATAGAGACTGGATGACCACTTAAGATTCCTCCAGCTGTGGGTTTCTGTGATATAACAATAGCTCTGTTTGAAGAAAAATTAACTGGTTTGCATACCACTGTGCATGATTTAGGAATGCTGTCGTTAGTATAGGGATGATTTAGTAATGTTAATTTACTAACAGTAGGTTAAAATATGAACGGTGGTATTTAAAAAGCTTATGGCTAAAAAATCAAGGAGAAAGCAAAGCAAAGCATAAAAGGATCTACTTTAGCTGTGTCACTTATGATATATTGTGGTCCTTGTTTGATACATGACTGTAATAAAGCATTGCCATTCAATTAGAGTAAGTTAACTTTAAAATTAATATTGTGCCTGTGCTTGATTCCATTTAAAGAGCTGGAGAAAGGAAAGAGGATTTTGAACCATTCACTATGCATTAGCTTCAATGACAGAATATAAATCATAGTAAGTCATGGGCCTCTGTCCAGTTCTGATCTCTGTGTGGTGTAGGTCAATGTCAAACTTTAAAAATGTGTGCCTCAGTTAGAATGGCATGCATTTTGTAATTAGACAGAAGTGAGTGGAATGGATTGGAGGTTATAATCTGGACCTTTGGAAATGTTTTGACAGTTTACCCAGGAGCCTGCATTTATTAATAGTAATGGTTCCTAAATTTTTTTTTTGGCTGGCTTGCTAAATATATAGAAAGCCCTAGGAGGAGTGATGAAGGAAATGCATTAGTGAAAAGTATTAAAAAATTGTCTTTGACATTTCTAGCAGAAGGAGCGAGTCCAGATGGTTGATAAAGAGCATAAATCAATCGATAGGAACATCCATTTTAATTTTTTCTTTCGTGTTCGATATTTAAGTCTTCCCATTCCTGTTATGAAGATACATCAAGAATTCTGTTACTACTAAGAAAACCTATTTTGTGGGCATCCATGTCGATCTTTCTCAAAATTCACTCATTATCAATTAATGAATAGAACAAATGAAGGAAATAACATGCACCTGTGTGTAAGTGAATGGGTCTAGGGGGTACTCAACCAAAGAGAGAAGGAAGAAAAGGAATTAAAATTTCAGAAGTTTCTACTGTGTGCCAGGGACTCTGTTAGACACTTTACCTAATTTATATGCAACTAATAAATGTTGTTTGTTTGAAAGTATGTGACATTGTTTCATAACTACATACCACTGCAATTTTAGATTGGATAATTAATTAGTTACCGTATTGCCATGCTGATCAACTTTTTTTGTGGAGGCTGGGGTCAAGGCAAAAAACATATTGTTCTGGCATTAAGGGATTCACTACACTACTACAGCTTATTCCTTCTGCTTCTATACTGTGATAAGCAGTATAAAAAAAAGAGCATTTGTCTGTATTACATACAGATATGTCCCCTGTGCAACAAATTTTGCACAAAGATATACCAGCATTTTAATGAGAATCTGATCTTGAGGCATTAACATTTTTATTTGCCTTATTTGGTTTAATATTCCTACATTTTTTGGCTTTTTGTGTGTGAAATCTTCAAAACAGACAATTCCTTTGCAATAACATTGAGAAAAATAAGTAAATTCATTCAGTGTCAAGGATTGGGAAGTCATCTTGCATGAAGTTCATGTTGAAGATGGTTTTGAATGAGGGGGTAGGTGATTTGTAGATAGAAATGTGTTGGGACTATGTGGAAGTACGTTGGAAAGTGAGAGGAGAAATATAAATTATTTCTTGTAAGTACCAGGGAATGGAGGTAGCACAGTAAGTATGTCATTACAAGAGTGGAAAGAGAAATGAAAGTGGGCCTTTAGATTCAAAAGAAAATTGAGGAGAAAAGCCTTGGAGATGAAGAAAGAGGGAAGAAAAGGCTCAATTCACAGTTGTCACTTACTTTCAGTTTAGGGATTAATTTCCATGACTCAAAGATGGCTTCTAGATCCTCACGAGTGGCTAAATTGGAATTATATCAACTAGAAATAAAATAATCTGGAATAGGTCAAAATGATTGTTGCTGGTGGTTGGGGACAGTTCAAATGTGCATCCATAATGAATTTTGACATAAGAAATAGAAGATGTCCCTCCTGAGATTCCACGTTTAATATATTAGAGCAGAGATGGGTAAAGTCAGCTTTAGTATAAAATGGCTCCTGGGCCGGCAGGTTCTATAATAACTTGATTGAATATTCATGCATTTGAAAGTAGGATATGCATTGGTCAGCCTTGCAAACATAGAAAGATGAGTTCATTCAGCCAACAGATATATATTGAATATCTACCAGGTACCAAACATGGGATATGGGATACAGTAATGAACAAGATCGGCAATGTCTGTGACCCCCTCAGAGAATTTACAGTCACAGAGGTAAATGTTGGCATGAGGTGGCTGCACATTGCGTAGGAGAGAGAATATCAGTAAAACTATTTTTCATTGCCCAGAGCATCTCTCCTTTGAAGATAGAGGCAGCAGGCATTTTTGTCTATTATTAAAGAATTGCATCAAGTAGCTCATGTCTCTTTTTCTAAGTCTGTGCTAACCATACAAGTTTCTGATCATAATTTGGATTCCCAGATGTGTCTGCCTATTGGGAAAGAATACTCCAGTCAAGCGAGTATGAGGACTTTGGTCCTTGCGATGTTCGTATTTCTCTTTTTAAATATGGCCATTAGCATTAGCATTCCGTGTTTTAAATCAGTCTACTAGGAGTCCACCCCTGAGGGATGGATGCCTTCCCAGAATGCTGTCAAAATGAGGTTTTTGAGTCTTGAAGGCTAGAGGCCAGACCCTACTACCATCACTCTCTGAGTCTCTTGAGAAGCAGCCAGCTCAGCCTGTTGGTGACACCAGTGTCTCTGGTTAGTTATTCTTGTTCTGTCTTAAAATTTCTGGAAGGAATGGATCTTACTCAATTCCTTCGAAGAATATTGAGCATGCATCTGAGAGATACTGCTTTTAAGGCAGTGATAGAACCGACAAGCTGTTCTTTTCTTGGTTCCTCATGGTCATTCCCTGTGTCATTCCTTGGTCTCATCCTATCCCAGACACCTTCTGCCTCAGGCATGGCTGGCAAAGGGCCAGCCTATCATCTTCTGGGATGGCTTTCTACTGTTGAGGGGAGGAAGCAGTCTCGTGATGTGTTAATTTGCTTTTGACATCTGGTTCTAGTCCATCTGTTCAGAAGTCTGCTCTTTTTTTTTTTTTTTTTAATATTTCACTTATTTATTTGACAGAGAGAGAGAGATCACAAGTAGGCAGAGAGAGGGGGGGGAAGCAGGCTCCCTGCCGAGCAGAGAGCCCGACGCGGGGCTCGATCCCAGGACCCTGAGATCATGACCCGAGCCGAAGGCAGAGGCTTTAACCACTGAGCCACCCAGGTGCCCCCAGAAGTCTGCTCTTAATAGTTGGTTACTGGCAAGGCCATTCTCAGGCCTTAAAACAATAACAAAAAGTCACTTCTCTAAAGAGACCTTAAGGAGAGCAGTAGCTACTGATTCTCTAACAAAATCAGTCTTCTCTTGGTATCAGCATTTCTCTTTTCTTATTTTTAAAAACGCTTCAGCACAAAATACTTAAATAGGTTTCTGACTGATGATTAATAATCTATTTTTACCATTGCCCTATGCAGATCCCACTGAAATTTTGCTTTTCATGCCCCAAATGGAATTACAGTTCACAGTGGATTTGGTTGAAGAGATTAGTATTTTTTTTATCCAGAGTAGAAATGGCCAAGTCATAGAGTGAACATTTTTCCTTAGGATGCTTTAAGTACTTGGATACATGGTTGCTTAATTATTTTGCCATCACTTAGGTTTGTAAAAAACAAACAAACAATGACAAAACAGGATGCCTAAAACTTGAAAACAGTGTTTTTGTTTTCAAATTAACAGAACAACCCTGTTTCCAGATAAAATGTGGTGAACCTGATAAAATTAGAGATACTCTAGCTAAAGGCTGGATGGGCAGGTGAGTTGGGGAGAGTCCTAGCTTAGAACTTCATAAAATGCAGTTTTGAAATCTCGAGGTTAGGATTCCAGTGTCAAATGTTATTGCTGAAGAGGAGAATGAGGAAGAAACAACGACTGTTTTGCCAAATGTATATGGAAGAACAGTTTATGCAAATGAAAAAGGTCCACCAAGACAAACTGGATATTGATAAAAAGGCTAAACTGGGCCCAGAAGGCCCCGGAAATTGGGAGCCATGCTGCAGTGGGGACATTAAGAACAATGCTGATACCATGTTGACGGGGACACTAGTTACAGATTGCAGAACATCAAAATCAGCCTGAAAAAAGGTTTTATGAGGTGTTTAAAATTGTGTTAAAATTTGAATGATTCTTCCTTGGTGAAGGAATCAGGCATATCTGGACTCCGGAGATGGTGACGAAGTTTAATTCAATTCATTTATCATCTACAGTGAGCCAAACACTGTGCCAGGTACTTTTTATAATATGTGGTGTACTGAAAATAGTGCTGAAGCTAAAAACAAAAGCCGTGGGTTATTTCATGCCCCGTAAACATGCCCGATAGAAATCACAAGCATTCCATTACCCACTAATATGCGAGACAACGATATATAGTGACTGATATTGTTAGAATTGGGATTTATTCTTCTTATTGGTAATGCTGATTATTTTCTTTTCCATGGGTTGTACTCATAGAGAGTTTGGAATATATATACATATCTATGCATGCAGAGATCAACAAATTCCATTTAAATATTGTAATTGTCTCTTTAGATACTGCACATATTAATGTTTAGAAACTTCATATCATGGGAATATTTAATGCCAGATTCACTCTCTTTTTAGCTAAGACTCACTCATTGCCAAGTGCCCATGTGTTTTCACCCATAAAAGTGTAATGCTTGATGATACTTTGCTCATATTCTGCTTATTCTGTTCGGAGTATAACACCCTCCAATGCAAAACTCCTCTGCCTCTTCAATTTCCTTCAAATTTATCTCATTCGTCACCATCACCATAAAACTTCTAGATGGAGGAGTTTTTATCTGTGAACACTTACTTCTCAACATGCTGCAGTTTGTCTTCTCCCAGTGCTTAGGAATGGCAGCTCCGATAGCGTCGTCCATCGTGAGCGACCAAGCACTGATTCTGGGACCTCCTTGCAGTCCTCTGCTGCTGCTTGTACGCTCTTGAGGGTTGGGTGCTGTTTGCTGTGGGGGCCACTCTTCCCATCCACCCTTCTAGCTTCTTCCTTTCCACCTCTTTCATAGGCTCCCCTTCCTCTGTTCTTTAATGGCCCCTGAATGTGGACCCAAATCTTCCATTTTCATAGCTTTTGCCTCAGTTTGGAACTCATTACCTCTTACCTGCTCCATTCAAAGGAGCTCCAATATTTTCACATATTCTTGAGCCTCTCCCCCCAAGTACAGATCACACTCTATACTTCGGCCAGAGTAGTCACCCATGAAAACAAGCCTGATTCTGCTCTTGATTGCTTAAAACATCCCTGCCCAATAGATACAATTTAGAAATTCTTGTCACGGCACATGAGCACCCTCAGAGTCTGGCTTCCATTTTTTGTTCCTGCCTCATATCCCTCCTGTGTCCTCCCTGTGCCAAGTGGGCCTAGCTGCCTCTCAACGGGTGCTGCTGTCCACCTGCATGTCCTCTCCCTCTCGTCTAGCAGTCTCCAACAGGTTTAATGTCTTTACGTCCTCCCCCCATCATGCTACAACAGGGTTAACTGCAATGTCTATATTAAGGAGAGACTCTGATGTTCGAAGCAAGTAAGGCCAGTGTCACTGCTGAAACTCCTACAAGCATAAGATGATCTATACACATGCATTGTGGTTCTTGTTATTAGATCACTCCGAGGTGGGTTCCAGGGATTTGTGGAGGATGCTCAGGAAACCAATAAAGATAATTAAAAGTTTAGAAAATTAGAACCATGAAAAACAGGTAAAGGAACGATTATTCAGCCAGGAGAAGAAAAAGCCTGAGGGGAGATGTAAGCAAGAAAAACGATTTCCTAGAGGATAGACTCAGACCATCTTCCATTAATATTGAGAAGAAAACACAGCAAAGCATGTAGGATTTATATTTGCCATAAGGAACATTTCCCAGATAAGGGATTGGCTATCTAGAATAGTTTATTCATGAAACTCAAAATTTATCTATAGATCTAAAGAGATATATTTTCTTCTGTCTAGTCAATTTAGGTATGAAGCGGCCTGAACGCAGAGAAGTGAATTAGGTGATTTCTTGCCATCCTATTTTTCTCAGTATGTCAGTCTATCTTTCAGTGGCTCTTTTTGCCTCTGTTTATCTCTCTGAATGTCTCTCTCTGGCTTTTTGTCTCTTTGTCTCACTATTCCTGTTTCTCTCTCTGTTTTTCTTTCTCCTTGTTCTCTCCTCTTTCTCCCACCAGCCTCTCACACTTCTACCCCATCCTCCTGGCTCCAATATGCCATGTAAATGAAAGCTTTGCAGAAACAGTCCAAAATACTGCGATTCTACTTTTATTTTCTTAAGTTCATTGGATCTTTTTGTTGGCATTACAAGTATTTGGGATTAGAAGCAGATGTCTATTTCTATAAGGAGTTGAGGACAGAAAGGTTTTGGTGATTACTTCCTTTAATATTATTATTTTCTGGGATCATCTTCCTCCTGCAGTACACTTTCCTCAGCACAGTGCCATATACTTTTCCTTTTGAGGAGACTTTTCCCTATAACTTGTGGACAACACATTTTCCCGGAGAAATGTGAAGTTCCTTCACTACTGGATAGGAGGTTCATCAGTAGCGTGGCTCTGAAGAGCGAGGAGCCCTGCAGAGTGCCCTGCCCACCTTTGAGGGATACCTTTGCAGTTTCCATTTCTGACCATTGAGTTTAGTAGATTATAGTTGTTTGTATAGTATCTTTCTACTTACCTGTGCACTTCCCCCCTTTCCCCTCTTGCTGGTGGCAGCCATTTTTGTCTTCCATTACCATTGCTTCAAATTTCTCCTCTATGATGTTTCTTCATTCTTTTCATTTTTTATTAATTTTTCAGCCTTTTGGTCAGGTTTCATTTTTTCTTTTGCGGAGATTGGGTCTTCATGGATGCAGCCTACTCTAGCATCCTATCACTTGGCAGCAGATGGATCCCAGCACCTGCTGCTGGAATCAACACAGCCATGAGGTGATGGATGTTAGAGTTTGTATTATTTGTAATCAATACAACCATATTTTTCCCTTCCTGAGCAGGTATAGTATCTCATCCTTAACTTTTTTTTTTTTTTTAAGTTTGTATTTATTTATTGGAGAGAGAGAGTGTGTGTGCAAGAGCAGGGGGAAGGGCAGAGGGAGAGGGAAAAGCAGACTCCCCACTGAGCAGGGAGCTGGATGTGAGGCTCCATCCCGGGACCCTGAGGTCATGGCCTGAGCCAAAGGCAGGTGCTCAACCGACTGAGCCACCCAGGTGCCCTCATCCTTAACTTTTTATCTGGTGGTTACTAGACTTCCCTGAAGCACTTTAGAAGATAACATAATTAAATTTTGTTTCTTATTTTTTTCACTAACTTGCATGTCATAGTTGAAGAGAACAATCTAGTGTCCATTATCATGAGTTCATTGTGACCCACCAAACCCCAGAACTTACACTTTGCTCTATAAATTCTGGTAAGAAGTGGAAAATTGGCATTTCTCTTGGGAGGGCACAGGAGAGGGAATCAAGGTAAGAGAAAGGACCAATGGTCATTATAAGCAAGATATGAAGTTGTCAATTTATAAATGACCACCCTTCGCTACCATTCCAACAGGGGCTGTACTAAATGGAAGCTACCTTGGAAAGCTTATTTGGAACGGAGTATAAGTAATCTTTCCGTAAAGTAGAATCTTTATTTAGTATATTACCTGTGACAGCAAAATAAAGTCACTTAAGGGGCACCTGGGTGACTCAGTTGGTTGAGCGCCCTCCTCTTGATTTCAGCTCAGGTCATGATCTCAGGATTGTGAGATTGAGCTCCATATCAGGCTCCTCACTCAGTGCAGAGTCTGCTTGAGATTCTCTCCCTCTGCTCCTCTCCCCACTCTCGTGCTCTCTCTCTCGCTCTCAAAATAAATAAATAATAAATAAAAAAATAAAGTCACTTAAATCATAGCTTTGAGTTCCGTCCTCTCATTTTCTTCCCTTATTATTATTTTCTTTAGTTAATTTTGAGCACGATCAATTCAATCACAGTTATATTGTTTAAATGTTTTTAATTAAGTGGCACTTAGGGTTTTTTTAGTTGTTCTATCACAAATATTTACTAAGCCCATGCTATTTTCGAGGCCCTGCTTAATTACCTGATTTATTAATTCATTTAAACTGTGATTGGTATTATTATCTCCATTTTAAATATATGGAAGCAGACACAGTTTTCAAAGAGGTCAAACAAGACTATAAGTGACAGAGCCTAAGATTTTTTTCAAAAATTGAACCCCAATTTTCTTTGTGTTTTACGTTAGCTGTGCAGGTTGTTCTGCTTTGAATGACAATGATGAATAACAATTATATCTCTGGAAAAATACATTTGGAGCTTGGAAAACGTCTTCTATAGGTTATATAATCCAAATAATGGACACTAAATTAATAATCGAAAAATGAATATATGCTGAGTATTTTTCACGTGGACTAAAAGCTGAGTTCTAATTGTCATGTACATTGAGTATTTATTGCCTCAGCTTTTGAGATTGCTTAGTCTCTTCCATAGACATATATATAGTCTTTCCTGCATCCGAGTTTATACAGTACTTGTTATTCTTAAATCTCTTTTCTCTTTTTGTGCTATTTTACTACTAACATTGAATTCATAATCTAAGGGATCTTCCTTCAGATGGCAATCGGGATGAATGATTGCTTGGCTATCTGTCAGTGAAGTTATTGATGGTATAATAAAACAGCAACAATAGCAGCAACAGACATTTGTTGAGTATCTATTAGGGGTTAGGCAATAAAAGCTGAGTAAACTTTCCCCTGTCCACCCAGGGCTGGCTGGGAAGCTGTAGGGCAAAGATTTGAACCTGAGTTTGCATGACACGGTGTTCAGAATGTTAACGGCTACAAAAAATTAATAAGATAAATTCAAGAAATACAAGAGATTAGAAATTTTTATAATTCAGAAAATATGAGAAATTCAAAAACTCTTAGGACATCTGCCAGTTTATAGTCCCTTTAAGAAAAATTATATTAAAATTAAAGTTATCTTTTATAAAAACAGTTTTATTTCCTTTGCAGACAAATGGCTATCTATGAAACATTTTTTCCCCATGTTTTGGAGAAGTAGTATGCAATCATTGTAAGATGGGGTTTCCGAAAGTTGCTTATGCCTGACGCTGGACCAATTTAATAACATGACAAAAGAACCATTAAGGGTCTGTTCTGGCTTCTAGGGATCAAATAGTCCCTTTTGATATTTTTTTATGGTTTATGAATGTCATTATTATATTGTACTATTTTTAATTAACATGTAATGTATTATTTGTTTCAGGGATACAGGTCCGTGATTCATCAGTCTTACACAATTCACAGCACTCACCATAGCACACACCCTCCCCAATGTCCATCACCAAGCCACCGTATCCCTCTCACATCCCTCCCTTCCAGCAACCGTCAGTTTGTTTCCTGAGATTAAGAGTCTCTTGTGATTTGTCTCCCTCTCTGGTTTCATCTTGTTTCATTTATTCCTCTCTTCCCCTATGATCCTCTGTCTTGTTTCTCAGTTCCTAATATCAGCGAGATCATATGATTATTGTCTTTCTCTGATTGACTTATTTCGCTCAGCATAATACCTTCTAGTTCCATCCACATCGTTGCAAATGGCAAGATTTCAGTTTTCTGATGGCTGCATAGTATTTCATTGTATATATATATACCACATCTTCTTTATCCATTCATCTGTTGATGGACATCTAGGCTCTTTCCATAGTTTGGCTATTGTGGACATTGCTGCTATAAACATTCGGATGCACATGCCCCTTCGGATCACTACATTTGTATCTTTAGAGTAAATACCCAGTAGTGTGATTGCTGAGCCATAGGGTAGCTCTCTTTTCAACTTGTTGAGGACCCTCCATACTGTTTTCCAGAGTGGCTGCACCAGTTTGCATTCCCACCAACAGTGTAGGAGGGTTCCCCTTTCTCTGCATCCTCACCAACACCTGTCGTTTCCTGACTTGTTAATTTTAGCCATTCTGACTGGTGTGAGGTGGTATCTCACTGTGGTTTTGATTTGGATTTCCCTGATACCGAGTGATGTTGAACACTTTTTTATGTGTCTGTTGGCCATTTGGATGTCTTCTTTGCAGAAATGTCTGTT
>JAPYYM010002513.1:0-12186 GCA_028534135.1 Potos flavus
GGGGGGGGGGGGGGCAGGCTCCCCGCCGAGCAGAGAGTCCGATGCGGGGCTCGATTCCAGGACCCCAAGATCATGACCTGAGCCGAAGGCAGAGGCTTTAACCCACTGAGCCACCCAGGCGCCCCAGTACTCTCCTTTTTAAACAACAAATTACAGAGAAAAAAACAGAAGGAGGGAGACTAGGCAGAAGACTGTTACAGAAGTATGGGTGAGATATAATTAAGGTTTAAGCTATTGTGGGGGCAGGAGAGACAAAGAAAATAGATGCAGACAAAGAAAATAGATGCATGCAAGATACTATGGAAGTCGACACAAATTAACTTTTTGGTTAAGTGAATGTAGAGAATGAAGGAGAAAGAAAAATCATGAGTGTAATCTACCCTGACTTGAGCAACCAGTGGTGCCACTTCTGTGACTGGAGAAACTAGCATTCTGTGTTATTTGGCAGGGGGTGCTGGAGGTGATGGAATGGAATCAAGAATTTTTCCAAATAGAAAACAAGTTCGGAGAGGCTCACACTTACTAATAAATACTAAAAGTAAGACTTAAACCCAGATATTCTAAAATTAGATATAATACCCTCTGCTGTTAATATATTATTTTTCCATAATTCAAAAATAAAAATAATCCATTAGGATGTGGGTAAGTAATGCCTCCTGTACATATACCAGCAAAGTCCTCAATTAAAAGGGCTATAGGTCTCTTAATAATTCTTTCGTATTTTGAAAAACGAAAAGAAAAAATTTCACTTCAGTTAATATGCCTAGGAGTCTAAAATTAAAATCTACAGATAATATTCTCTAACCCAAGCTCCAAAGACCAATAGCAAATTAAAGTCAAATATCGGAGCGCTGGGGTGCCTCAACTGGTTAAGGCACAGACTCTTGATTTCGGCTCAAATCGTGATCTTAGGATTGTGATAATGAGCTGTACGTGGGGCTCTGCATGGAGCCTGCTTAAGATTCTCTCTCCTTCTCCCTCTGTTGCTCCATCATCCTCTCTCCCTCTCTAAAAAAAAGTAGTCAAATATCATGACTTCAAAATCAGTGCCAAACTCCTACAGCCAAAGTAGCAGTAGTAATTCAGAAGTTGACCATGACTACTCTTCAGAAGAAACAAGGTGGTCTTTACATGCTATCTGACAATGACTCAAAATCTGGCTACCTCAGCTTCAGGGATTTAATATTCCCTCTAAGTTCTTTACTTCTAATATAACTCTATCAATTTCACTCAACAAATACTTAATAAGGGTAAGTACAGGGCCAGGCATTGAGTGGGATGATGAGTAAGACACACAGTTCCTGTCTTGTTCTATCCTCAAGTAGCTCACCACTAATGGAGTATGAGGAGACAAACATGGAAACAATTACAATATGACAAATGCCACAGAAAAGTATATACAGTTGACCCTTGAACAACACAGGGGTTAGGGGTGCCAACTCTCCCACTATCTGTGCAGTCAAAAATCCATTTACAGTTGACCCTTGAACAACTCAGGTTTGAACTGTATAGGTATACTTTATACAGACTTTTTACCATACAGTACTATAAATGTATTTTCTCTTCCTTATGACGTTCTTAAAACCATCTTTTCTCCAGATTACTTTATGTAGTATATAATATATATAACACAAAATGTGAATCAACTGTTTATGTTACCATTAAGGTTTCCAGTCAACGGTAGGCTATCAGTAGTTAAGTTTTGAGGGAGTCAAAAGTGATATATGGATTTTCAACAGTGCAGAGGTTCAGCACTCCCTAACCCCCATGTTGTTCAAAGGTCAACTGTACTGTCATTCCTTCTGGCCATCCAACATCTGAGTCCCCATTAGTGTTCTGGGATTTTCCACCTAAATCTCAAAAGTACCATATACTCATTCTCCTGGTCTCCCTTGAAAATAATTCACAAGCATGGGACCAAGTTTCCCATATCTACCTATTTATTTCTCTCTTTCTTTCATCTGTTACCCTCAAATCTAGTAGCTTAATACATCAAATATTTATTATCTCACAGTTTCTGCAAGTCAGGAATTAAGCTATAGTTTAACTGAGTGATCCTACTCAGGACCTATCATAAAGTTGCAGACAAGATCTTGGCCAGTGCTATCATCTTTGAAGGTTTGACTAGGGCTGGAAGATCTACTTCAAGATGTCTCCTGAACATGGTTATTGGTAGAAGGCTTCAGTTCCTCACATGAGAACCTCTCTAGAAAGCTGGTGAGTATCCTCACAATGTGGCAGCTGGCTTCTCCCAGAACAAATGAGTGAAACAGAAGATGTAATAACTTATATGACCTTGCATCTTAAATCACACTCTTCCATTTTTGCAATAACCTAATGATTCCACAAGTCAGTTCTATTTAGTGCGGAAGGAAACTACACAGAATGTCAATCAAGAGGAGGGTTATCAGGAACCATGCTAAGTACCTTATGTAACATATTATGGCTATATGTTGTATTGTTTATAAATATGTACATATTCTTGAGTGTAAAAATGTTATGTTTGGAAGGGGAGGAGGCACCATGGTTACAAGTGCATTTGTAATTGCATTTGTTTTCTTTGTTAAGGTGGGTGATGGGAATATAGGCATTATCATACTTTTCTTTATACCTTCTGAATTTGAATATTTCATTACAAAAAATTCAATGCTCTGCATAAAGTAAAAGTATTTTCAAACACATTATTTTGGGCACATACATTAGTAGAGTTGTTTTGAAGGACTATTTGGAAGTATATATAACAAAATTTACATGTACATAAGCTAACTCAGGAATCTGTCCAAAAGAATTATTTACCCAAATAAATAAACAAGATGTATGTACTAAAATTAATCACAGAAGTATCTCTAAAAGCAAACAACTGGTGATAACCCCAATGTCCATCAAAGAATGAGCAAATAAGTTTGACACCACCATACAACAGAATGCAGCCATTAAAAAAAATGAAATTCCTGATATGATGGAACCAATCAGTTATTGGTGAAGAATAGGATATGCAGTATAATTCCATTTTTTGATAGGCTATATATCAAACTATTTACAACTACCTCAAGAGAGTGAAAATTAAGCAAGGGAAATGAAAGCAGAGAGAGAAAACTTTCCTTTTGTGCTTTAGAGACCTCTATTCTCAAAATTTTTTACTATCCTCTATAGGCATACCTCAGAGAGATTGTGGGTTCAGTTCCAGACCAGTGCGATAAAGTGAGTGCTGCAATAAAGAGAGTCAAATGAATTTTTTGGTTTTCCAGTGCATATAAAAGTTGTTTACACTGTAACTGTAGTCTATTAAGTGTATAAAAGCATGTCTGAGAAAACAATGCACATACCTAATTTAAAAATATTTTATTGCTAAAAAATGCTCACCATCATCTGAACTTTCAGCAAGTTGTAATCACTGATCACAGATCACCATGACAAATAATAATGAAAAGGTCTGAAATATTGTGACAATCACCAAAATGTGACAGATACAAAAAGTAATAAGCAAATGCTGTTCGAAAAAATGGTGCCAAAAGACTTGCTTAGCCAGGGTTACCACAAACCTTCCATTTGTAAAAAAAAAAAAACAAAAAACAAAAAAAAAACAGTACCTGCAAGCACAGTGAAGCAAAGCACAATAAAATGAGGTATGCCTATACTTTTGTAATTTCTGTGGTTGTTTTGGTTTTGTGTTAAATAGACTTTATTTTTTAGAATAGTTTTAGTTTCATAGAAAAACTGAGAAGGTACAGAGATTTCCCAAATACCCCTTGCCCTCACACATACATAGCCTTCAATATCAATATACCTCACCATATAGAATATTTGCTACCACTGATGAAACCAATGACACACCATTATCACCCAAAGCCCATCATTTACATTAGGGTACACTCTTGTGTTGTACATTCTATAGTTTTGGACAAATGTGTAATGACAAGCATTCATCATCATAGTACCACACAAAGTAGCCGTAATGCCCTAAAATCCTTCTGTGCTCTGTTTCCCCCCGCCCCTCAATTCCTGGCAACCACTTATCTTTTCACTGTCTCTATAGTTTCACCTTTTTCAGAATGTCTTATAAATGGAGTCACCTTGTATGTATCCTTTTCAGACTGGCTTCTTTCACTTAGAAATAAGCATTTAAGGGGAGCCTGGATGGCTCAGTTAATCGTCTGACTCCTGATCTCAGGGTTGTGAGTTCAAGCTCTGCACTGGGCTCCACGCTGGGTGTGGAGCCTACTTAAAAAAAAAAATAAATAAATAGAGGAAGGAATGGGAAATTTAAGTATCCTCCATATCTTTTCACGGCTTGATGGCTCATTCTGTCTTAGCACTGAATATTATTCCACTGTCTTGATGTACCAGTTTATTTATCCATTCAACTGCTGAAAGATATCTTGAGTTCAAGTTTCAGCAATTAGGGATAAAGCAGGCTTTTGTATGGACATAGTTTTTTAAATCCTTTAAGTAAATACCAAGAAGCAGGACTTCTGAACTGCACTCATATAAACTTCTGAATTTAGTTTTATAAGAAATTGCCAAACTGTATTCCAAACTGGGTGTAGCATTTGCATTCCCACCAATGATGAATGAGAATTGCTGTGGCTCTACAGCCTTACCAGCATTTGGTGTTTTCAGTGTTCTAGATTTTGGCCATTCATTCCACTAGGAGTGTAGTGGTATCTCATCATTGTTTTAATCTGCATTTCCCTTATGACACATTATGTGGAGCATCTTTTCATGTGCTTATTTGCCATCTGTAGATCTTCTTTGGTGAGGTATCTGTTAAGATCTTTGGTCTATTTTTAAATCATGTTGTGTTCTCAATGTTGACTTTTAAAAGTTCTTTGAATATTTTGGATAACAGTATGCTATCAGATATGTCTTCTGAAAATATTTTCTCCCAGTCTGTAGCTTAAGAGAAATTTTTAACTTTAATGAAGTCCAAGTATCAATTCTTTTACAGATGTCTTTGATGTTGCATCTAATAAGTCATCACCAACCTAAGGTCACCTAGATTTTCTACTGTTATCTCCTAGGAGTTTTATAGTTTCGCATTTTACATTTTTGTGTTGGATCCATTCTAAATTAATTTTTGTGAAGGACGTAAAGTCTATACTTAGATTCATTTTTGCGCATGTGGAAGCCTAATTGCTCCAGCCCATTTGTTGAAAAGACAGTCTTTTATCCATTGTACTGCCTTTGCTTCTTTGTTGAAAATCAGTTGACTATATTTATATGAGTCTATTTCTGGGGTTTCTACTCTATTCCATTGATCCATTTGCCTATTCTTTCACCAATATCCTATTGTCTTGATTACTGTAGCTTAAGAATGTATCCTGTAGTTACATAGTATCAGTCTTCCACCTCTCTTCTTCTCCTTCAAAACTGTGTTGATTATTCTGGGTCTTCTGCCTCTCCATATAAATTTTAGAATCAGTTTGTCAATAGCCACAAAATAATTTGCTGAGATTTTGATTGGGACTGTATTGAATCTACATAGTTGGGAAGAACTGACTTTTTTATATATTGAGTATTCCTATCTATAAACATGGAATATCTCTCCATTTATTTAGTAGTTCTTTGATTTCATTCACCAGAGTTTTATAGTTTTCCTCACACAGACCTTGTACCTATTTCATTAGATTTGCGTCAGACCTTGAACAGATTTCATTAGATTTATATATAAGTATTTCATTTTTTGAGGTACTACTATAAGTGGTATTGTGTTTTTAACTTCAAATCCCACTTGTTCATACCTATATACGTAGGAAATCAGTTGACTGTGTGTGTTAACATTTCTTCCTGTAACTCTACTATACAAACAGTCCCTGACTTACAATGGCTTGACTTACAATTTTTCAACTTTCTGATGGTGTGAAAGCGATACACATTCAGTAGAAACTATATTTTGAATTTTAAAGTTTTGTTCTTTTCCCAGGCTACCAGCATGTGGTACAAATGCTCTTGTGAAGCTGGGCAGTGGCAGTGAGCCACAGCTGCCCACCATATGCATAGTTGTAAGAGTAAGTAACAACAACTGATACACTTAAAACCATTCAATAACCATACAACTATTCTGTTTTTCACTTTCACTGCAGTATTCAATAAATTACATGAAATATTCAACACTTTATTATAAAATAGGCTTTGTGTCATTATGCATATGTTAAACCTTTTGTAGTTGTCCCAGAGTTACTGAATATTCTGTTCCGGTTTTTCATCTTTTTTCTATCCTTTCCAGTTTTAGCAATTTCTATTGATATTCTCACACTCAGAGATTCTTTCCTCAGCCATCAGTAGTCCAGTCTACTAATAAGTCCACCAAATACTTACGATGTTTTTCTGTTACAATACTGCAATGTCTTTGATCTCCAGCATTTCTTTTTGGTTCTTAGAATTTCTCTAACATTACCTATCCTTTTTTATATGCTGTCTACTTTATCCATTTAGAGTCTTTAGCATTTTCATCATAGTTATTTTAAATTATTTCTTGGTCTGATAATTCCAATATCCCTGCCATACCAAAGTCTTGCTCTAGCTCTTCAAACTGTCCTTTTTGTCTTTTAGTATGTGTTGTAATTTTTCTCGATAATTGGATACGATGTACTATGTAAAAAGAACTGTTGTAAATTGGCTTTCATTAGTGTGATGGTAAGATGTGGGGGGGGAAGAGAAAATACATCAAAATTAAAACCTGTTCTGACCAAAGAGAAGGACAACTCTATAGATAGCCAAGCTCTTCCATCTGTATCTTCTTTTTTAAATTATTTATTATACTGCTAGTCTGAAATTGATTATTTCAAGCATTAAGTTTCACCATAAGTTTCATAGGAATCCATAAATTCACAGGGAAACTGGCAAGTAGGTGAATGACAGGATATTATATTTCTGGGATCATTAAACTACAACTCTGCTTATACAGGATTACAAATCCCAGAGCTCACCAACTTCTAGCACCATACTTTTTTAATAGATTTTCGTATAAGTGTTTATAATGCCAAATGGATCCAAGGAGGTCTTTTCTTATTTCCTTCCAAAATAAAGAGCAATGTATCCAACTTAGAAGTACATTCTAAAATGTTTGCTCAAATTTCAAAATAGTCTATGTCAATGTAAACATAAAAAGTCATTAACTTTAACGTGCATACATTGTTACTTCTCTTCATTCTTCAAAGTTCTGGAAATTCTGAGCCCATGAAAACCTTGATATTCAACTGAATAAATGTGTGAAAAGACAAAAACTTATTTATACTCAACCTTGTTCCAGTAGGATTTAAGGCTGGTACAAATGTAATAGACATCATTAATCTTTTAAGCAGGTTATAAGAAAGTATTATTCCAGGGTGGCTCAGTCAGTTAAGTGTCCGACTTGATTTCGGCTCAGGTCATGATCTAGGGGTCCTCAGATCAAGCCCCGTGTGGGGCTCCCTGCTCAGTGCAGTTTGCTTGGGATTCTCTCTCCCCTTCCTTCTACCCCTCCCCCCGGCTTGCATTCTCTCTCTCTCTCTAAAATAAAATCTTTATTTTCTTTTAAGATTTATTTATTTGTCAGAGAGAGAGAGCACAAGCAGGGGGAGCGGCAGACAGAGGGAGAAGCAGGTTTCCTGCTGAGCAAGAAGGCCGATGCTAGACTCAATCCCAGGACCCTAGGATTATGACCTGAGCCGAAGGCAGACACTTAACCGACTGAGGCATCCAGACGTCCCTAAAATAAAATCTTTAAAAAAATAAAAATCAGATCATGTCATAAAAAAAGTATTGTTCCAATTCTTTAAACATGGGAATAAATATTATAAATAGCAATGTCTTGTACATTTTGAGTATTATCAATAAATATAGGGCACAGATTTTAAAACATAGCCTGTAAAAATCCACAAAGAATATCAAACTATGTCCTTTATTTATGTAAGTTAGCAGCTGTCAAGGAGAGATGGAAGAAGGGAAGATACAGAGCACTGGCTTCAACAGGAATCAAAAAATAAAATAGATATTACAGTGAAAGGGAAAAAAACAGGAAATAAGAGCAACACTGCTGACAAGTCTCCTTCCTTTAAATGTCTACATGACAAATTTCCAAGTTAATTTATTTTCTGTAGGCATATGGTCCATTTCCTACCTCTAGAGCTAAATTTCGAAAAAGTGAAATTTGTACACAATGGTATACTACTTACTACTACTGCCATCACCACCATCTACTATATACTTTACTATGTACCAGGCACTGTGACAAGATTTTCATCCATTATCTTATTTAATCCTCACAATAACCCTAATACAGGTTTTACTGATGTTTGTGGAGGTTAAACAACTTGTCCAAGATCCATTGGCTAATAAATGATGGAGCCAGGATACTAACCATTTGGTCCCCAAACATAAATCACTGATAGGAAGGTGAGCTAAAACTAACTGTAGAACATAAAAGTAAAAAAATAATACATCCGAACACATCATGAGCCTGAGGATTTTGACAGAACAGGGCCTTCCCAAAACCAATCTGATTACCAATTTAAGAAGTTAACTAAAATACTGAGGTGGAAATTATGTTTGAAAATGAAATTGTCAATATAAAACATGAAAATTCCTACCTCCTTTGTAAATACCCTATTACGGACTGTATGTAATCTTTTTTTAATCCATGTAATACTAGTATAAAAAGTCTCAAAAATATCAATAAAAAACCTCTTCTTTAATTTTTTATATTAACTGGGCAGATCTGCATGACAGATCTGGAGAAACATTTAACATTTTCCTGACTTTAACACTACGCACAAAAGGAAACCTTCCCACTTTGTAAACTACAGCAATAGTTTCTAAAGAAAAATAAGAAAATGAACAGAAAATAGAAGCCAATGGCTACCAGATCACAATTCCATGCCTATGTTAGAGGAGAATGAAATTTTACCAAGGCTACCAACTCCAACTAACCTGTTTACCAGACTTAAGTTTTTTTCAAAAAATATTCTAAATATACAATGTCAGTTTATTGCTAATGTTTTACATTTAATGCTCCAACAATATGAATTTATGGTTTAATAGTTGCAAATCTATACTTACAGTCACTGTTAAAGGACTTTACTAAAGGGTACCACATGCACTGCTCTCTAGTTAACTAAATTCCCTTAATTCTACTGGACAGAGACAGCTCAGAAATACCCTAAGCTACATAAAAAGTTACCATATACACGCACGCGCGCGCACGCACGCACGCACACACACACACACACACACACATTCTTCTAACCCATTCAAAACATCTGAGTATTGCTGATATGGGTTATGTGACTTCATTTCAAGTGAATGAAGTACTATTCAATTTTAGCATTTCAAATGTTTAAAGTATCTGAAACTGTACTAGATATAGCGTGCAATTACCCTGAGGAATTAGCATTCATTTACGTTTAAAACCTAAGAGCGGAGCACCTGGGTGGCTCAATGGGTTAAAGCCTCTGCCTTCGGCTCAGGTCATGATCTCAGGGTCCTGGGATCGAGCCCCGCATCGGGCTCTCTGCTCAGCGGGGAGCCTGCTTCCCCCTCTCCCTCTGCCTGTCTCTCTGCCTACTTGTGATCTCTTTCTGTCAAATAAATAAATAAGATATAAAAAAAAAAAAACCTAAGAGCTATACAAGTTGAATTATATTCAAAAATTTAACGAAGTATTTTTAACTGGCCATTTCAACTACTACTCAGTATTAAAATATTTTTCATGTTTATAAATTCATATGTTAATTACTAGGTTACACTTATTTTTTAAGAAATAGTGCCCCTTTAAACCATCTTGATCAAATAACAACAATTACCATGAGTTATGGATCTGAATTAAGTTTTGTTCATGCTAAAAAAATGAAGTCTTAGTTAATGCTATACACTTCAGCAAAGAATCCATAAAAGATATTATACAAACCTAGAATCTCTCCTGCTACTATGCCAACCTAAACCATCCAAAGAATATGATATTATTTTTAAGCACGCACAATACATCAAACAACAATCATTAGGTAGATATTATCATTTATCACACTAACCTATGAGAAAATGATTTTATAGGTAGTTTTAGTAAACTGCTTAGCTATTTTGGTAATTCAAAACTGAATACAAAACAAACTAATCTTGCTATCAGACATCTTCCTTATATATTACCTTTCATATAAATTCCATTTGTCCTTTCGTCATTTTTTTAGTCTTCCTTTAATAACATCATAATCGCAAAATAACAGCTGCTATTTATATTGAACATAAAACCCATGCCAGCTACTGCTCCAAGTTCTTTACATCTATTACTTGCATTCCTAATGACCATGCACAGTAAATATCAAAGCACATTTTCTGGTAAAGAAACAGACCGAGAGAGGTTAAGTAACAATGAAAATGACAAAGCAAAATGCTTGTTCTACTACATCATGTCACATTTTTTTTCCAGCCGTCAATTCTTATAATGAAAATCATTTATAATACAGAATTGTACTAGATTCTCAACAAAAACTAAGGTTGCTTTCCTTCACAGAAGGGGAAATTATTCTGTAAAATATTTTATTACCATATTACTGATGTAATTTCCTCAAAAATACTTTTGTATTAAGACTGGGAGGAGACGCCTGGGTGGCTCAGTTGGTTAAGCAGCTGCCTTCGGCTCAGGTCATGATCCCAGGGTCCTGGGATCGAGTCCCGCATCGGGCTCCTTGCTTGGCCGGGAGCCTGTTTCTGCCTCTGCCTGCCTCCCTGCCTGTTTGTGCTTTTTCTCTCTCTCTCTCTCTCTGACAAATAAGTAAATAAATAAAATCTTAAAAAAAAAAAAAAGACTGGGAGGAGAGAATGCTGTCTAAAGTATACTGAGTAAGAGTACTAGCTAACTAAAATTTGATCTTTTGAGCTGCATCTAAAATTGCTACAGCTGAGATGCTGAAGTTCATGGGTAAGGAACTTAGTCTGTTCCCTGACCTCAACCTTCCATTGTTACAAACACAAAACTAAAAAAAAAAAAAAAGATATATCCGCATACACAATTTTTTCCTGGCAGCAGCAAGAGTATGTACTAAAATACAAGTTTCCCTATGTTTCAATGAAGTCTGAAAAAAGCACAAATTCAGAACAAGTACCTCCTAAAATATATATTACATGATTTTTTTATTTAGTGTATACAAGATACAAGCACTGTGTCAAGAAGTATGTTAAGTGTTGGTTCAGTCGGTTAAGTGTCCGACTAGGTGGCTCAGTCAGTTAATATGATTTCAGCTCAGATCATAGTCTCAGAGTTGTGAGGCTGAGCCCTGTGTGAGCTCCACACTGGGCATGGAACCTGTTTAAGATTCTCTCTCCTCCTTTCCCTTTGTCCTCCCCCCACCTGTTCATGTGCTCTCAAAAAAGTGTGTTAAGCGCTGTCACTCCATACCCAATGAAGAATAAAAATGAATTATCACCATTCTGAAAAATCCTAAAATGGCAATAAGAATCTTCAAAATAATTCTCCAAATGGGTTAATTAGCACACAGATCACAGCAAAGTCCTAAAAATTTTACTTTAATGCTAGTCATGTTAATTAATTTAATTACGTTGATACTAATAAAAGAAAAGTGATCAAATTATAAGGGGGAATATATGTTAATCAAAACTGGATAGAAGAATACATATGAAAAATCAGGAAATCCTGGCACAAATATAGTATCAATGAAATAATTTTTAAAAAGCTCCTCAGCATCTTAGCAAGGTAAAAGTACCAGGCTCTATTTACAAGATACATGTGGCCTCCACAAGTTACTTAAGTGCCTCCAAAGTTAATTAAGCTCTTTTTCCTTGTTAGGAGCTTGAAAAAAGGTAGAAGTGACTGTTATCTCCAATGCTTTCCTGTTGTAACATCCTAGAGTCAAGAGAAAATTGATACAAGCTTATATGAAATTTTTTTAATGCAATAGTTTTAATAACAGAAAAAAATCCAAAATGTTGCACCTAGAAAACTAAGGTCTTCCTCCCTGAAACTCATATGCTAGGCTACAGAAACAAACAGAAGTTTTGGGGACAAGCCAAAACAATGAGAGTATATAAGACTAAATTTACACAGTTACACAATAATCTTAGACTTTCAGAAGATGACAAAGAAGCATGTAGGATTTTTTAAAAATCTGATCATATTGAATAAAATATTTTTTAAAAATCTGATAACATTGAATAAAACAAAAATATTATAAACTTAACTACTGTGCACAGCCA